>CATIWO010338963.1:0-19547 GCA_949673435.1 Macaranga tanarius | reverse complement strand
GATCCATCAAAGATTAAGGCCATTATGGAGTGGGAAGCACTTAGAAATGTAACAGAAATTTAGAGTTTTCTGGGATTGGCTAGTTACTACCGAAGATTTTTGCAAGAGTTTTCTATTGTTGTAAGACTATTAACTAATCTATTGAAGAAAAATGTACAATTTCAGTGGACCGTCAAGTGCCAATGAAGTTTTGAGAAGTTGAAATAAGCCTTGACTACCACCCCAATACTTGCATTGCCAACTGGAGATGGGACATTTGTTGTGTACACGGGTGCTTTGGGGATAATGTTTAGGATGTGTCCTTATACAAAATGGGAAGGTGATCACATATGCTTTAAGGCAATTGCAAACTCATAAAGCTAATTATCCTACTCATGACTTGGAATTAGCCGCCATTGTCCATGCACTAAAGATCTGGAGGCATTATTTATACATGGAGACATTTCTATTTTCACGGACCATAAAAGTTTGAAATACATTTCTACCTAGAAGGAGTTGAACTTGAGAAAATAAAGATAGATAGAGCTTTTGAAAGACTATGACTGCACTATTGAATGCCATTCGGGCAAAGCAAATATAGCAGCCGATGTTTTAAGTCACAAAACAGTGGAAATTTCGGCTGAAATCATTTACTATGAAAAGAAGAATTTAGTGGCATTAAGAGCAATGAATCTTAACCTTGATGTTGAGGAAGACCACATGCTAGCAGCATTGCAAGTTAAAACCATCCTTGGGGAATAAAATTAGAAGTGATCAAATGGAAGATGTATACTTAAAGAGGATGAAGGAAAAAGTGGAAAAAGGAGACAACACTCAGTTTTCAATTAGAGAAAATGGCATGTTGGTGATTGGTACTCGTGTATGTGTTCCGGATGCTAGAAAATTAAGAAGATAAATCATGGAGGAAGCACATACCACTCCTTATGCTATGCATCCTGGAAGCACTAAAATGTACCGGGACTTGAAACCTTTTTATTGGTGGCCAACAATGAAGAAAGATGTGGCAGAATTTGTAGCTAAGTGTTTGACATGTCAACAAGTAAAAGCGGAACATCAAGCACCTACGGGGAAGTTGCAATCATTGAAGATACCAGAATGGAAATAGGAGAGGATAATAATGGACTTTATGATTGGGTTGCCAAAAACATTTCAGAAACATGACGTAGTGTGGGTGATAGTTGATCGACTCACTAAATCCACACACTTTTTGCCAATACAACAAATAGATTCTTTAGACAAGTTAGCATCTTTATACGTCTTCGAGATAGTGAGATTGCATGGGGTTCCTGTATCAATTGTATTCGATCAAGATTCGCATTTTACATTGCATTTTTGGGGAAGCTTACGAGAGGCATTGGGTACTAAATTGCATTTTAGTAGTGCTTTTCATCCTCAAATGGATGGGCAATCAGAGAGGACGATTTAGACTTTGGAAGACATGATAAGGGCTTGTACTATGGAGTTTAAAGGAAATTGGGATGATCACTTACCATTGCTAGAATTTGCCTACAACAATAGTTTTCATTCTAGCATTGGAATGACACCGTATGAAGCTCTTTATGGAAGAAAATGTTGAAGTCCGATTTGTTGGGATGTGGAAGGCTTGAGACAAATTAAAGGACCGAACTTGATAGAAGAAATTGTAGATAAAGTACAAGTGGTCAAGAAATGCTTAAAGGCAACCCAAGATCTCCAGAAGAGTTATGCAGATAAACATCGCCGAGAAATGGAGTATAAGGTTGGAGAGAAGGTTTTCTTGAAAGTGTCACCATGGAAGGGAATTTTGCGGTTTGGCAAGCATGGAAAATCGAGTCCAAGGTATGTTCGACCATACAAAATCCTTGGGAGGATTGGACCATTAGCATATAGATTAGCCCTTCTAAGAGAATTGTCATCCATTCACGATGTGTTTCATATGTCGATGCTACGACAATACCGATCAGACCCAAGTCACATCATACAAGAACCTGATATTGAAATTTCTGAGAAATTAACCTATGTGGAAGAACCAATTGAGATATTTGATCGGAAGGTGAAGCAATTGAGAAACAAGGAGATTCCGATAGTGAAGGTGAAGTGGAGCCACCATTCACCGAAAGAAGCCACATGGAAAGTGGAAGAGTAGATGAAACAGAAATATCCTCACTTGTTTCCAGAAGATGGTGAGTAGTTAGTAATTTCGGGGATGAAATTCTTTTAAGGGGGGAAGAAATATAACACCCGCCCGTGAGCACACGTATGAGTGACATGCATATTATGTTTTATGTATAAGAATTGGTAGACTTTATTTAAGCTTAAGAATGTATATAAGTTGTAGATTAGGATTTAATTGTAAGAGAAGTTGGGAGTGGAATGTTAGATTGGAAAGTTAAGAGGGGTATTGTGCAATAAGCTTATTGCATTAAGGAGTTTTGTGGCTATTTTGATAATTTGTGGGAATATTTAATTAGTAGATATTATTATTGTTAATATTATTATAATGGTTTAAGTGATAAATATGTATTTATAAATAATTATTATAGTAGACTTTAGGGGCAAAATAAAGGCATTTGATTGGTGGTTGTGATTATTTGAATATTTAATTGTTGTGTGTGTGTGTATTAGTATAGTGTGAGTGTAGGGATTTGTAGAGAATTGGAGAAGAAGAATAGAGTGAGGTTTTGAGAGATTTTTTGAGAGCTTGTGATCTTGTTTGAGCTAGCAATTAGGAGGTTAAAAGGTCTTTAATATCCATTGAAGCCAATTTGGTAAGTTTACTTGTGTAATTGATTGATTTAGTTGAGTTTTTATTAGTTGTAAATTCGGGTCCAAATTACTCTGTTTTTCAATCATTTTGTTCTTTCCATATCTTAAGTTTTACAGTTCTAATTTGAGCAATGTTAGACTTCCTGAAAACTTCAGAGAGTCCTCTTGAACTTTTATGTTTTGAGTTTTGGTTGAATTCATTGCTAGGAAGGTCAATTGAGATTGAACATTTTCTTGCTCACTAGATGCTCTGTTTTGGGCTGAAAGGATTCTAAAATCCATAATTAATTCCACACACATCCAAATTAAGTGATTCCAATTGGAATTTGCTATAAACATATAACCCTAGCTTTGGTAGCAATTTGGGAGTTATTAGACTTATGTATGTATGTTTAGGTCATATTGGATTTTAAGCATTTAGTTGCCTTTTGTGAATTAAGAATAAATTGTAATGTTTGCTTTTGGAATTTGGTATATTATGTAATGTGTAGGTGTTGGAAGAGGAAGTGGAAACCCTACTCAATAGGGGGAACTTTGCTTGTGAAGGAGTTGAAGCCTTTTTGTAAGTAATTATTGATATAATTCATACATGTAATTATTCTTCAAGCAACTTTAGTTATTTAGCTATGTTGAATTATGTATATCATTTATATGGCAAGATCGATGAATATATGACTATTTTGATGCGAGATCATAGAATGGTTAATTGAGTATGTATGGTGAATATTGGCATTTGTAAAGTGCAAGCCACTTGGTGTGGAATAATGGATATATGTGTATTGTTATGAGGAATGTGATACATATACATATTGATTGATGTGAGGTATACGTGTGATAGTGGAGACTGAGCTGGGCAGAGAGCCTCCACTGATTATGATAACTGAGACTGAGCTGGGCAGAGAGTCTCAGTAATGGCCATTTGATTGATAATGAATTGAGAGGGAAATCGCCAATGAGGCTAAATGTGAGGAAATTATGTGAGGAAGGATATATCCAAATACTAACTTGCATAACTATGCATTTTTGCATTGTGTATATATATATTGTATGTTGAATAATGAGAATTGGTGTATATGAGGCACCATGAAATGTTGCATTGTGTATATATATACATATATTAAAAGTGGATTGAATGTGAATGATTGATATTATGTGTTAATGGATGGTTGGTGTGGATTAATGTGTTTAGAATGTATTATTATTGTAGCTTGAATTGAGTTACATTCATATGCTTTGACATCACTAGTCACTTCAAGGGCATTTTTGTTAATCCGTACCATCGAATTGAGTCTAGGTGTCTTCATAAACGTTGTAGCCCTTTGAAATAGCTTTCCATAGCTTCTTGAATCACTTGAATCCGAGTATTGTAGTGAGAGTTATGGCTGAAAGAGTATGATATATTGGGAAGTGGCTGAAACCAGCCACTGGCGATCGCCAGTCAAGATTGGCAGACTTGGCCACTGGTGATTGCCAGTGGTCTAGCGAGCGCCAGTCTTATGGCACAGCCTATAAAGATTATTTTGATCATAACTTGAGCTACCGAACTCCAAATGAGGCGTGGTTTGATGCTACAGAAACTTAAAGAGTCCTCTACAACTTTCATACTTTGAGTTTGAGTAGAATCTATCTTCAAGATTCTCTAATTGAGCTTGACATTTTAGTGCTCACTTACTTCTTTTACATTTGGACTTCCGTACGCATTCGACATAGTGCCTATGATATTGTGACATTAGTTGGTTCTAAATTAGTTTTAATTATTGGGGTGAGTTTGATTATATGTATATTAAATTAATACATACTTGGTGTGTATTTAAATTCTATATTTCCTCCTTAATTAGTTCTTGAGGAGTATTATATGTTTAGTTATATTAATAATTGCTGATTAAGTCGTAAGCTCATTCTTTTACAATTGTGATTTTTAGGTAGTAGATAGCCTAACTTGAGGGTTTGCTTGATAGGAAGCTTGGAGTGTGTGCTTATTGTGAGCTCAGGTGGGACAACAACATATTTCATGTCAACATTATCATTCTCATGAGCATTTCATCATTTTTGGCATCAAGGATTTTGTAATAGAATTATATTGTATTTGTATACATAAGCAAAGTAATGTACATTCTATAAACTTGCACTAATATATATAAAGTATCTTTTGGTTGTTTTTTTTTTTTAAAAAATTTCTTATTCTAGTGTTGTTTTAATTATATAGAGACAAGTGTGGTACCTGGAGGGTGCTACAACATCTATACTAATAATCTCTCACTTGCACTAGTGTCATTCGCTACAGTATCTACGACCCATCTTCTTAAGATTGTGGTCTAACTACAGCTGAGTAAGTGCCTTAGTGAGTGGATCAGCCACATTTTCGGCTGAAGCTACCTTTTGTACGAGGACATCGCCATTTCCAATAAGTTCCCTGATAACATGAAAGCACCTTTCAATGTGTTTGGATTTCTGGTGAGACCTCTGTTCCTTTGCCAAAGTAATAGCTCCATTATTGTCATAGAAGAGAGGAGCTGCCAATTCAATGGAAGGAACAATACCTAGTTTAGAGATGAACTTTCTAATCTAAACAGCTTCCTTAGTAGCATCTGATGTGGCCATGTACTCGGCCTCTGTAGTAGAATCAGTAGTGATACTTTGGTTGGAACTCTTCCAGCTCACTGCACCTCCATTACAGGTGAAGATAAACCCAGAGATAGAATTTTTATCATCCACATCTGACTGAAAATTAGAATCTATGAAGCCCGTAAACTGTAAGTCACCTCCTCCATAAGTTAAGACTAAATCCTTAGTCCTTCTTAAGTACTTAAGGATAGTTTTAACTGCCACTCAATGCTCTAAGCCTGGGTAGGATTGAAAACTACTAGTCACACTAACAGTATAGGTAATATCCAGCCTAGTACACAATATAGCATACATTAGGCTTCCTATTGCCGAAGCATAAGGAACTTTGGCCATCTCCGCCATTTCCTCATATGTTTTGGGCGACATCGTCTTAGAAAGGTGGATACTATGCCTAAATGGTAACAATCCCCTCTTGGAATTAAGCATGTTGAACCTCTTTAACACTTTTTCCAAGTAAAGACTTTGAGATAAGCCTATTATTCTCTTCGATCTATCTCTATAGACTCAAATCCAGAGAATATAAGTAGCCTCTCCTAAGTTTTTCATTGAGAAGGTCTTAGCCAGTCATACTTTCACAGAAGTGATCATACCGACGTCGTTCCTAATGAGAATTATGTCATCAACATATAAGACTAAAAATGTGAGTTGGCTCCCACTAACCTTCTTGTAAACACATGGCTCATCCTTGTTTTTAATGAAACCATAAGAATGGATAGCCTCATCGAATCGATAATTCCAACTCCTTGAAGCTTGCTTGAGACCATAGATAGATCTATAAAGATTGCACACTTTTGAGCTTTTCTCGGATTCAAAACCTTTAGGTTGATCCGTAAAAATGTCTTCCTCAATATAAGCATTAACAAACGTGGTCTTGACATCCATATGCTAAACCTCATAATCATAGTATGCGATAATAGCAAAAAGAATCCGAATGGATTTAAGCATGGCTACCGGCAAGAAGGTCTCCTCATAGTCAACCCATTGCCTTTGGTGAAACCCTTTTGCTACAGGCCTAGCTTTGAAGGTCTCTACCTTTCAATCTGCACCAATCTTTCTCTTAAAGATCCATTTATACCCAATAAGTACAATACCCTCAGGAGGATCAACAAGTGTCCAGACTTGGTTTGCATATATAGAATCCATCTCAGTTCTCATTGTCTCAAGCCATTTTAAAGAATTTTTATCACATAAAGCTTCTTCATATGTAGTACAATCATCAACATGAATGCTTTCTTCATGAACATGCAACTCTTGCATGTCATGGAGAAAACCGTATCTCTCCGGAGGACGAGATACTTTACTAGTCCTTCTAGGAGTCGGTGAGATGACATTCTTAATTGGAATAGGCTCCTCGGGTTGATCAAAGTCCATTTGATCAATTTTTTGGGCTTTTTTAGATGACTCCTCATCTAACATCATCTTTCTTCTTTTGCCCCCTTCCTTAAGAAATTGTTTTTCAAGAAATATGGCATCTCTGCTTACAACAACAACTTGTTCAGTAGGAAGATAAAAGCAATACACTAAACTATCATTAGAATATCCAAAAAACCTTTTTTAATCTATTTAGCATATAACTTGTCTGATTTCAGCTTTTTAATAAAAGCCGGGCATCCCGAAATCCTAACATGTTTAAGACTTGGTGCCTTACCATTCCATATCTCATATGGTGTAGTAAGAATAGACTTGGATGGAACACGATTAAGGATGTAGCAGGCCATTTAGAGTGTGAAACTCCAGAGTGATATAGGAAGATCGGTGTAGCTCATCATGGATCGTACCATATCTAATAGGGTACGGTTGCGCCTCTCAGACACACCATTGAACTGTGGTGTTCCAGGTGGCATGAACTGTAATACAATGCCATGTTTCCTAAGGAACTCTGTAAACTCAATACTTAAGTATTCACCTCCTCGGTCCAATCGAAGAGTTTTAATACTCTTCCTGGTTTAATTTTCTACTCGGGCCCTGAACTCCTTAAATTTTTCAAAAGATTCACTCTTGTTCTTCATAAAAAATAAGTGCTCATACCTTGATAAATCATCTATAAAGGTAATAAAATAGTAGAAACCACCTCTAGCCATTTCACTAAATGGCCCACATACATCACTATGTATGATCTCTAATATATCATTGGCTCTTGCTATTTTTCCAATAAATGGTGATCTAGTCATCTTGCCTTGAAGACAAGCCTTATAAATTGGATTGGATGCAGATTTAAGATTGCTCAAGATTCCCATCCTTTCCAACTTTGTGATCTTATCCTCCACAATATGACATAATCTTAAGTGCCATAGATATTTAGAGTTAGAGGCATTTTCCATTAGCATTACTTTCACATTAGATTGAGGCTCATTGTTATTAGTCATATTATCAACATAATATAGACCATGTATTAAATAACCCATGCCTATCAATTTATTTCTAAAATAAATCTTACATACATCTATACTAAAAAGGAATTCATAACTCCTGCTAGTCAAACTAGAAATAGAGATAATGTTTTTATAGGCATTAGGTACATATAATACACTCTCCAATAACAAAACATGATTATAAAAATCAATTGAAGTGGACCCTATAGCTTTGGCCGTAACACTTGCTCCATTTCTAAGTTTTAAGGTCACTTCATTAGGCCTTAACCTTCTTTCATTTGCTCGATCCTCTAAGGATGCACAAATGTGAGAACTTACACCGGTATCTAATACCCATGCATTAAATGAGCTCTTAAAACATTTAGAGGCTAATAAATTAGAGAAAGTCTTACTTTCTCCATCCTTACCCTTCCTTTTATCTTGAGAGACTCAAACTACTTAGGACAATTCCTCTTCTAATGTCCTTCACCTTGGCAGTGGAATCACTTTTCTTTTCCTTGCTCTTCCTTTATAGTGGCCTCGGGCTTGACAACACTTGCCTTTGCCTTATGTTTGGCTATTCCACCTGAGGGTTTAACAACACTTGTCTTGCCTTTATTTTTGTCACGTATGATGGAAAGTGGGTTTGATGGTCTTATGTTATCAAATTCTGGAAAAGGTAACAAGATTGATTAGTTGTATGTCATTGTAATCACCATTAGATTTAGTCTTTAATGATAATGGGCTCCCATTAACTTGGCGAATCCTATACTTCTAAGTAGGAAATGAAAATCCCTTATTGGATGGATTTCTAGTGGGTAATGGAGTTCTTAATGGGCCACTAATATCCCTCAGGTACATATTGCCGTTATTGGAATAATAGTTCTTATTAAGTGGACAACTCTTGTATATCACATCTCATATGGGGTTCCATTAATTCTGCTCCTAATATTACGGGCCTCAGGTATGCTTAATTGCCATTCTTAGCCTTTGGCATTAGTTAGACCCATGCCATTGGATCAGTGTAATGTATGGAGTTGAACACTACAAACCTCAGGTGCTCCTATTTGTTGTTATTGGCCCATAGTGTATCCATACACTCACAACATCTCATGCTTAACAATAACACTATATGAATCTCTTGGCCCTTATGCATAACCCTATGTATCCATAATCGATGCACATAAGTCCAAAGCTATGAAAGGTATTGCTCCAATGGAGAGCCTAGACCTAAATTTAGTTAGAAGATTTTTGGGTCATTATTAAGGTCTCACTTTGCATATTAGCCATTTAACAATATTTATATCTCATACATACATTGCATGCCAACATTCACAATATATATATCTTATACTTATATTGCATGCCATCTATCTATATACATATCACATTATCATTCTACGTCCATCTATATACATATCTCATACATATATAACATACTTTAATATACATATCACATATATACATTGAACATACAACATGGATGCACAAATAATGAGTGATTATGGGCCTTTTCTAATCCTATTCTAACTTTTAGAATAATTACATGTGGGCCTAGCCCAAGAAAAGCCTTCATTCCATGAGCCTCTTTAGTCTCCATCACCATGGGCCTTGATACATGCCACCAAAGGTTGAATAGGCCTTAAATTGAACACTTCAATATTCATTTACAACTCTTATGATGTACATTGAATCCTTGGCATACCAAGGTAAAAAATTTACATCTTAATCCTATGCAATTAACTCTTAATTACATTAACATAATAATAAACTAAATTATTATTACAAACCAAAGATGTAAACTAAGTCCATGATCAATCCTTACATGAATGACAAGTATAAATTCAATAAAATGTAACTCTTGCTTGTTATAGATGTAGCAAGTCAAACGAACATGTGTATAACATCATCCAAGATGCATCTAGTGTGTTTTGTACATAAAATGGGCACTTTCAAGCATTTCAAACAATTTAGGTAGCCCTAAACACGGCCATGTCCCTGGCCATGTCCCCTTTTGATTTTTAGGCAAAATACAATACGACCAGGGACATGGCCATGTACAGACTGCACACCACCAAAAAACACACCAAAACACACTATTTGAAGTTGCAACACTTGCAATAAAGGCCATAACACTTGTACCCATTCAAATGCTCAATTACAACACTTGTAATTCATATTTTTAGTATGCAAAATAACACTAAATGATCACAACACTTGCAACCATTAACATGCTTAATCACCATATTCACAACACTTGCAAATATCAACATGCATAATCACAACACTTACAATTATCAACATTTTTAGCATGTAAATAATGTGATAGATGGCTCTGATACCACTTAAAGGAATGTGTGATTATGCAACAACCAAAAGTGCAGAATTTTAAAAATTTTGATTGCATGCAACTCTTGCATTATACATGAACCACATTCATGCCCATAGATCATATCATATGGCAAATACATAGCTAAACATGCATCTAAGACAACATAATACATCAATAAACAACCAAGTCATACATTCATAATACAAGACCTAGCAACTAAGAGTTTGGTAACGCTTTAAAACTCCAAGTTAGTAGCATGCTTGATAAGCTTTAGTTAATGTTGATCTACAAGCTCCTAGCTCCCAAAATGTGAAGTCTCTAGCTTGAAACACATAAGTTGCACAAGGATGATCTTTAAGGATGGTGAAAGCTCTAACCACAAGCCTCTCTTAATTGATGACCCAAGAGATTGTTAGAGCCACTCCAAGCTTGAATGTATATTGAACAAGGATGCAACCTCCAATAGATGATGGACTTATACTTGTATAAATCTTATACACCAATGGATTTAACTTGAAAGCACATAACTCTTATGTATATTTGAATTCTCTACACTTGAAGAAGAAGAAGGAAGAAGACACTCTCAATTCTTTTCTCTCTTTTGTTAGAATATCAAATTACTCTCTAATGTGAAAATGGAGTTAGTTGGCTTGGTTGTCTTTACACTCTCCACTAACTTAAACAAAACTAATATTATAATAATAATAATAATAATAATAATAATAATAATAATAATTTGAGTGTCTCATACTCAAGTCACATGTATTGCTATAGTTTGAGTGTCTCAAACTTAAGCTACATGCATTTGATATATTGAGTATCTCACACTCAATCTATGTGCATGGCTTTATTTTACAAGTGAGTGAGTTGTGTTTGGTTATATGGATGACCTTAGCCTTGATATCATTAACACTTAATGGATATGGGCTAAGGTTATGGGCATATGGGCTTCTCTACAGTTAGAGAAGGCCCACTCCATACCAAATTAGACAACTTATGGGTTTATTAAAATTCTTTAAATAAAACCCCATCCTCAAGTCCACCTTTATGAATATACATGGTCCATCTCATGGGCTATTTTAATCAATATATATGGTCCATCTCATGGCCCATCTTTATCAATACATATGGTCCATCTCATAGCCCATATGTGAATGTATTTGGAGGTAAATATTAATCTAGCCCTTGAACTTAATATCACATATTAAATTAAGTCCAAATTAATATTTATTTAATTATAATTAAGTCCCAATATTTGAATTTAGATTTCGGGATATGTTAGATCTCCGCATACGCACAAATTCAATTCAATTAATTTAATTGATTAATCAAACTCTTTAATTAATAATCAAATTAATATTAATCTCCATAAGTGCAACCCTTGTGTGTGTGACTTACTAAGTTCAAGTCTAAACAGCAATGGAAAATAATATTAATACTTAATATTATAGAAACACCTTTCCATCCTAAATGTGAAAATCCTAATTGATCACATTTAGTTCCCATAAGTGGTGTGTGACCCCCAACATAGATATCACGACTATCCAAGTCAAAATGAATGCTTTATATAGATCCACAAGAACCATAGAAAATAATTACCGTGCACTAAATGTCCCTTCATTGCAAGATCCTGATATTGGCTAGAGTTACGATTTAGTTAAACTCTAATTGTCTCAATCATATGACCTCATCTTAAGTTCAATTCTCGATAAAATATGACTTCTACTAGAAACTCTTTCTAGCACCGAAACTCTTTTCGGGTAAGTCGAGTTTGATCTGGTCAGGTACTTATTCATCAAGAATAACTTAGATAGTATAGGATCTTATCCCGGTTCACTCCAGGTAATGAATTCCATCTTGGCCGATCACTCATCCCTACATATAACCAACTAGAGCCACCACACGCCATATACCCATGCGTGGCTAGAACAAGTGTCACACCTGCTCCTCTAGCTAAAGAGTGTGGCGTAACATGCTATGCTGAATTGATTCTAATGCTATAAATAGAAGTTTTAAACTTCAAGTATTAAGATGGACTTAAAATAAAACTGTTATTGTACAATCCAAGAATCTTTTTTATACAATCTTAATTTCTTCATAATACAAGTCCATCTACTAATTAATAGTTAAAGCTTAAAGTACTACAAAAGTCCAGATTCTGAGTAAATTGGCTCAACCTCTTCTAGACACTGAATGGGCACTAAACGGTTCTACTAGTTACTGCTGATGTTACTTTGCTAGATCTGAAAATATTTTAAAAATAGAGGGCGAGTACAAAAATACGCAGTGAGTGGACTAACTTTAAATACCAAGAATTAAAGTAGGAACACAAGCTATATGCTAAAATTATTATAAATATATCAATATGGTCATAAAGCTGTCTTAAAATAATGGAAAATCAATAAACTGCTGGAATAACATAAAACATAGATATAAATAATCTAAGCATAAACTGATTTGTTGCTAGCTAAAATAATGTAATGCTTTAGCTAATCAGCTTCTATAAGAGCTGAGTTAAGCCTAAAACATTACATTCATAAAAATGTTATCCATACACTCCTTAATATGTAACCAAAGATTGTGCTAACACAATGGGTGGCTTTGATGACCTGGCGTCCTATGTGCGCACATACTTATATAATAATGCTGGTCATATGCATACACAGAGCTGTCTCCCAAGGCCTAACCACCCGATTGTATGCCCCAAGGCTATATGTACAACTAAGTGCTGTCCCCAAGACAATTACCAGATAATATTGCCGAATAAACACCAGTCATTATGGTATAATCTAATGGGTACATAATACGAGTGTATAGTTTTATCAATAAACTAAATCATTCTTATTTATCAAAGTGCTATTTAAAATATAAATTGTTGAATCATAAAGCTGATAAATATATAAAGATGACATATAATCATTGTACTAAAATAATAAACATATCCTTGCTTAAAACTGCTCCTACTATATTAAAAGTAATTATAAGCTACATGTTTCCATTTATTAAAAAAAAAACCTAAGAAACTTATACAATTATGCTTTATAACTAATACATGATAAAAATTCCATTTGTAAGGAAACATCAGATTTATAACATAGAAAACCTTTTTCCCAAACTGTAAAACATATTCTTTCATATATATATATATATATATATTTTAAAGTAGTTTTATATACATATCCACTTACCTGAGCCTGCTGAACTGAAACCTAGTTGGCTGGCCTTGATCTAGCCTCTACGACTCCAATTTGATCCGATCCCAAAATTCCTTTTGTAACTCTTGAATTTGGCTAGATTAAGTCTTGAATTATTGTTTCAGAACTTGAGGATTTGTATTTGTGAAAAGAAAAGAAAAGAAAATGAAGAAGAAGAATGAAAGTTGTGAAAGGAGAAAAGAAGAGAAAAAATAAAAAAAAAGTAAAAGAAGAAATAAAATAGGTGTAGGAAGCCATGTTGCAAACGTGAGGAAGGAGAAATGAAACAGCAAAGATTTTTTTTCAAACTATCCATTTTAACCCTTGAGATGTTCTTAAAGCTCAAAATCATCCTCAGAACTTAATTCAATAGCAAATAAGTCCATAATTCTAACTAGAACTTAGGGAATTCTAAAGCAGGATGTTACAACAAGTATGTCAGTGGTAACAAACTCTAACTAACCATATGTGGATGACCGTGTCGCCTCAGGTCAAAGGACCATATGTACCATTATATCCAAGATTGTGATTGTTGACTAAAGTGAATATCCATGCAATCATAAATCTTACGTCACATGTTCGATCCACCTATCACATGAGTATCCATGTGTCTATTCTGATATCTCATATCAAGTAGCATGAGACTCACTACCTCCTACTATCGATATTACATACAGATTAAGGAAAATAGATAGAGGTGATAGTTTAAGGATTAATACTACCCTTATATTAATCCAACGACTATGAACATTTATAGTATATACCAAATGAGTTTATCACTCATATTATCAACTCTTGATATAAAATCATTCAATATAATACTAAGGGTAAATATTCAAATAAACTTAACACTTAATTTAAATGAATATTTCATTACCATAGGGATAAATATATAATGTCTATATACAATAATAGGCCTAGGGAATATATATACTAACAGTGTGATGCATGATCTAATGCACGATTTAGCCAAATCTGTTACTGGAGAAACCAACAATATCTTTCATTTTCTCTATTCTTTTCAGCTTGTTTTAACTCTCAAAATTCACTTTATTTTTTCAAATTTACTCAGTTTATTTGAAGAAACTTTAGCAAATTTTATTGCTTTATGAACTTTGCTTCTATTTGAGGTTGATTAGCTTTTTGGGTTCTTTCTATTACTATAGGATTTTGCTTCAGTTTTGCTTTTTTGGTTCTTTGTGCATAGCAATCCTTCTTCGAAAACCTTCTGATTCTACCCACCAGAAACCGAAACTGAAAATCTTAGTATCATAAATAGAAAAGATAAATTTAAAGAAGCCAAGAAAAAAATATTCTCAAAATTTAGCACAACGAATAGAAGGGAAGAGCTGTGACACTGATGATGGTGTGAGGATGGTGGGGCACGAAGGTAATTTTAAAAAAGTTGAGGTTTTGAGGTAATAAAAATGTTAAAATAGTGTATTTAGGTAAAGATCCCTAAAAGAAACCATATATCTAAAGGCTTTTTTTTATTAGACCACGAAGTATCCTAGATGAGCCCCTACTGGGAGGTGCCTTTAAGACCATACCATATCCAGACTAATCTCCGTTCGAACCGGACAAGACCATAAAGGCGATAAAGCTCTACCTCAAGAGTTTTAAAGTAGCTGCATATTCAAAGCTCAAACTCGAGACCTCTGGTTAAGCTGGAAGAGTCCCATACCAACTCATCCACACCCTTTTGGGTATCTAGAGGCCTTTTTAGCCAGCTTTTCTTTTAACAAAATGAAAAACATAGAAGCTAAATCTAATGGTTAGCATCCTGATATCTGATATGAGTGTTTCTATGTCCATTGGTGGAGGGATAGCTTCCATAAAAACTTTGTTATCACCTTCAATTATGACTTTATCCCATTTGTGTTTGATGCTCATTTCACACGAAAGCCGCATGCCCGTTGCCTCTAGAATTTGGGGGTTGGAAATGGCTATCATTCGTTTGATTGTGTATGACAAAATACGGCCTTCTGCATCTCTTGCAATTATTCCAATGGCTCCTTAGTTGATGCGACCACCCATAGCGGCGTCAAAATTGATCTTCACCATTCCTTGTTAAGGAGGCATCCAACTCATAGAGGTTGAAGTATTTTTTAGTTGTTCTGGAGGGCTCAGTTATTGTTGCACTGTCTTAAATTCTTCCCAGTGACTGATCGCTCTTGTACAGCTTTCAGTGAGGGAGCTGGGCAACTGCCTGAAAATTTTATTATTGCTATGAGGAGAAAAATTTCTCATGTATTGCAAACAATTAGTACAAGGATTATATAGGCTATGATTAGCCTTTACAATAATAATTATAACTAAGTGATAAGAATGGAAAACAAAGAAAACCAAAAAAGGAATTTATTATAACAAATAAAACTACTGTATAAGAAAAGAGTTTATCTGTTAACACCCCCTGGTAAACCTATAGGCAAAGGAAGAAGAGAAAGCTTGTTATGAAGGAACTAAAACCATGCTTTGCCCAAGGGTTTAGTGAAGATGTCTCCAAGCTGATCTTGAGATTTGAGAAATTGAATGTTCAAAAAACTAGCATGGACTTGTTCACGTACAAAATGGAAGTCAAGTTCGATATGCTTAGTGCAGGCATGAAACACTGGATTGGAAGAAAGATAAATTGCACCAATATTATCATACTATAAAGTAGCTTTTGAACATGTAAAGACACCAAGTTCGGTTAATAAAGAACGAAGCTAGAGAAGCTCAGCAGTGGAATTTGTAATAGCCTTGTACTCACTTTCTGTTAAAGAATGAGCAATTGTGGGCTATTTCTTGGCCATCTAAGATATTAAAGAGGAGCCAAGGTAAATACTATAACCACTGGTGGAGCGGCGGTCATTAGGACACCCTCCCCAATCACTATCACTAAAGCATTGAAGCTGATAATCTTGATCACGAGCAAAAAATAAGCCATGAGAGGAGGTGCCTTTGAGATAACGAAGAAGATGCTTGAGGGCTATGCAATGATCTTCTGTGGGTGAATAAAGAAATTGACATAACTTATTAACCGAGAAAGTAATGTTCGGTATAATTTTATTGCAAAAGCAATGATAGTGCAAATGGTAGTGGCTTTGACAACAGGGCTGAAGGTTTTATGGTAGTCAATTCCATAACTTTGAGTGAATCCCTTAGCCATAAGATGGGCTTTATAATGTTCAATGGCACCACAAGGTGTACGTTTAATGCGGTAAACCCACTTGTTACCCACGACATTCTTGTTGGAAGGGTAAGGGACTAAGGACCATGTTTGATTAGTATGTAAGGCATGTATCTCATCTTGCATAGCTGTATACCACTTTGTTAAATGTTTTTCTTGATAATATATAGTGGGTTCAACTTGAAGATATTTAGCACTGAAAAGAGCTTGTTTGGGGTGTAAGGTGGTTGGTCGAAGTTGCATTGGGTGAGTGCGTATGGGAGTGATGGTGGGAACAGTGATAGAAAAATATGGGGAATGTGTGGAATAATTAGATAAATCCACAACTAAATTTAAACTGGATGAGTTGTTGGAGGATGGGGATCGAGAGGGACTATCTGGAGGAGTAGTTTTGGAAGTGGATAAGGAATTAGAAGAAGGTGGAGAGTGAGAAGAGTTATTGTGTGAAGAGAAAACTGAAGTAGATGAAAGAGGGGATAAGGAAGACATACCTGATGGAGAAGCTGAGTGAAAAATGGACTGCACATGTAGCCACGGTATTGAAGTAGGACTTGGCATGGTAGGAGGAATAGTAGTGGCAAAAGGAAAAAGAGTTTCATTAAATTTTGCATGACGAGCAATGTAAACACAACCCGTATCCATATCTAGACAAAAAAAGCCAAGGTGATTAGGAGAATTCCCTAAATAAACACACAGTTTACTGCGATAATTGAATTTATTTTTGTTGTATGGCCTTAAATAAGGAAAGATAGCACACCCAAAATTTTTTAAATAAGCATATGGAGGAGTTTTATTAAATAAAATTGAAAATGAAATGGCATTGTTTAAAGAGCAGAGGGTAAATAATTTACTAATGATGCACTGGTTTGAAAAGCATAATTCCAATATTTAAGAGGTAAATTAGCATGTGCGAGTAAAGTTAAACATGTATCTACAATATGACAAATTTTACGTTCCGCTACTCCATTTTGTTCATGAGTATAAAGACAAGCAAGACAATGATTAATTCAAGATTGTTTAAAGTATTGATGTAACTTTTGATACTCATCGCCAAAGTCAGATTGAAATTGTTTAATAGAGGAATTAAACTGTTGATTGACAAATGCTTGAAATTGAAAAGAAGTATGGTAAACATCACTTTTATTTTTTAAAGGAAATAACTAAGTAAATTTGGTGAAATCATTAACAAAGAGAATAAAATAACGATGACCTAAACTAAAGAGAATTGGTGCTGGACCCCAAACATCCGAGTGAACCAACTCAAATGGAGCTGAAGTTTTATGATCAAGAGATGATAAAGGAAAGCAAGATAATTTTCCTAAAGTACAAGATGAACATAAGCTTGTCTTGGAAGGGAAACTACGTAATTTATTTTGCTGGAGAATTCGAGACACTATTTGAGAAGAGGGATGACCAAAATGAGCATGCCATTGTTCAAAGGAGCATTTTTCACCAAGCAAAGCTTGCTTCAAGTTCGATGGCAACACGTAGAGCCCGTCTTTACTCTGTCCTCTCAACAAGATTGCCTCAGTCACTTGGTCCTTTAGCAAAAAATAGTTAGACTACAATTCAAAATAGCAAGCATTGTCAGAGGCAAACTTTTGAACAAATAAAAGTGATTTGGTGATTTTATGAATAAGTAAAACATCATTAAAAATAAAAGAATAAGAAGGAGTGGTATAAACAGTCTTACCAGTATGAGATATGTGCAAGCCTTGACCATTACCTACTCGAATATGATCATTACCAGCATATGTATTTATAATACTAAGTTTTAATATGTCAGGAGTCATATGGTATGTGGCTTGAGTGTTTGGATGCCATGGAAGAGAGGATGATGAAGCTGAAAGATTATTCCATAGCATGTGCAAAAGTAAAGTAGGTTGATGTGGAAGCCAAGAGCCATCTACTTACGGTTGAGGCAGATAAGCAGATGAGGGATTAAACCAAGTGATATTTGCTTGTGGATAAGAAGAAAATTGATGAGGTTAAAATTGATGTTGAAGTTGATTTCTACGTCTACACCGATCAGCAGTGTGGTTGCGATAACCACAAATTTGATGCGGGCCTTTGGGTCTGCAGTTTTGATGGAGTGACCGATTAAAGGTTGATGACCTAGGTGTAGATGAAGCGGGTGCTGAGTAATTGACATGGTTTGGTGTGGATTTTTGATAGGCAACATTTGCCAAAGGGGTGTCTTGAGTACTTTTGAGTAAAATTTCATATGCTAACAAATGCCCATGAAGTTTATTGAATGAGACAGGTTCAGGATGAAGATTAAGGGTAGTGATAATGGGATGGAATTTTGAGCCAATATTTTTGTAAATAATGGCATTAAATTCAGCAATAGAAAGTTGTCTACCAGCTGTAGCTAACTCATCTGCAAGAGCTTTGGCTTTTTACAGGTACTGAGCAACGCTCATGTCATTGTGTTTGAGTTCTTGAAGTTCAATGTTCAATTGGAGTTGACGATTAGAACCAAAAGCATGAGCTAATGCTTTCTAGACTTCAAAGGACGATGTAAGTCCAACAACATAAGGAAATATGTCTTCACTTAAGGAAGAGAGAATCCAAGCAAGCAAGGTTTAATCTTTAAGAAACCAAGAATCAAATATAGGATTAATAGTAGGGTTAGATGTGTTATCTTAGGAAGGGAGGAATTTTGGAGGTGGTAGTACACTGCCATCAATAAAGCTTGTGAGCTTGTGACAGTTTAAAATTAGAAGGAATTGCGTTTTCATATGAGATAGTTATGAGGGGTGAGCTTTATTGAGAAGCTATGATTTGTAGATGATGATGAAGGATTAGGATGGTTAGAGGAGATAGGAACAATGGCTGTTGTATTGCTAGAGCTCGACATAATTTCTTGAGCGAGGCTTTGATGTGTACTAATTCGTAAGCATACAGAATCGTATTAAGTAGTAAATAAAGATATCATCCCACAGAGATTTGGGGTTGAATACTATAATACTCACAATGTTTGATTATTTAGACAATGAAATAGAGTTTGAAATTTCAAGGAAATGAAACTAAATTAAGAAAAGTAAAAACACAAATTCAATTCAAATTTTAAAGGCTAGGGTTCCTTATTCTCAATTGACCATTTCAAAGGATTGATTACATAACTA
>CATIWO010338754.1:0-30388 GCA_949673435.1 Macaranga tanarius | reverse complement strand
TTAAGTTGTATTATATTTGGGATTACTGTATTTAAGAATATTGTATATTATGAATGGATGAATGGTTTGCACTATAGTGTGTTTGTGGATCTTAGCATTATATATTGTGGAATGCATGATACAATTGATGATTGATGATGTTTGAATAAGAAAAGTTTTAAATCTGTTCGGATTTCAGAATATGATTAAGTGTTAATTATAACCTTAAAAGCTCCATAAATGGATTAAGAGAATAATTACTGTAGTTAATGGTGATTTGAGGTTAGGATGTGACAGTTTTGGTATCAGAGAATTTGGTTGTGACAATAGATTTTCCTCTCAAATAAATGTATGATTAATTGGGAATTAATTAACATTAAGTTTTATGGCCCTCACCAACCTAATGCCTTTTAAATCCAATTTTAAAACACAATCTTTTAATCAATACTAACCACTTAACTGTCTCTCAACTAATTAAGCAATTAATAGGTTATTGTATAATCCTATAGAACTTATTTCTCAATCAAGCTTTATAGTATTAATTCAATCTCAGGGTGATCAGTCCTAAAATGACATTAAGCACAATAATAACCAATAAATTAGATCTAACAACCTAACATTAATCATAATAAGCACATGGTCAATTCAAAATAAGAACCCTAAAAAGGAATCTAGCCACTCATTAAAAAGAAAAGAAAGAGATGAAGAAATGAAGAAAACAATTCCAATCATGATGAATAATAAGAAAAGTTAACAAGAAAACTCCCTTCACCAAGGTGTAGAGAATACGTATTCTTCACAATCTTTAAAACCAAACTCCTATTGTGAAAATGAGCAAAGCATAAAACTAAAAATGTTCTGTAAAATAACAAGAAAAATAAAAATATAAGAACAACCCTAAATGAAAAATAAATAGTTCTATTTAAAAACCTAATTTCCTAGCTAGAAAGGTCATCTAAAACCTTTCAAACTCTATCTAATCATAAGCTTAAAAGATGAGCTTATATCTATCCAAACTTTAGCTCTAAATCCACTTCTAATAGGCTGCCACATCAACATGTACGGGTGCACAAGAAAGTGACACAGCTATGCATTAAAATAACCCTGAATTACTTGAAAGCAGGCATGGGTGTGTGTAAAATCCACATGGGCGTGCAACTCCTCAGACATGGGCATGTGCATTTTTGACATGGGCATGCGCCTCTGTAACTTGCTCTTCTTCAACTCAGGTATGGGCATGCATAATTTTGGCATGGGCATGTCATCTAATGCGAGGATAATCTTTCAATTTAATCTCCAATCTTATCTTATCTTCAAGCATTATCTCCATCTTCTCTCAAATGCATCCTACAACCAAAAACTCAACAAAAATTATCTATTTAACATAAAAATAACTAAATCCTAATAATTAAAATAAAATAACAAAACTAACTAAATTAACTAAAAACTAACTAAACATGCAACTACTAAACCTAATATGCAATAAAATAGAGTGCTCAAAATAAATATTTTTCACACTCATCACATTATTAATACAACTAATAATTTAAGAAAAAATATATTTTTAAATTTATATTTTTAAATTATTTTAGCGAGTTATATAGTGATTATGAAAGTTAAATATAATAGAATAAGTCATAGATAAAAATAAAAATATAATTTATTTAAAATATAAAAATAAATTTTTTAATAATTTTAAGACTGAAATGTAAAAAAAAAATTTGATTTTGAGGGTTGACTAATAGAAAATTGTATTAACTAACGGATAGGACTAACAGAAAGCCTTTTTAAAATTTATAGAACTTGATTGTAAAATATTTTTTTTGTAGGACTTAATTGAAAAAATAATATAATTTGTAGGACTAACACTGTTATTATCCCTTAATTTTACTATTTAATCTTTAAAAAATTTCTTAATAATCAAGTCCTATAAAATTTTAAATGTATTCCCGTTAGTTCTAGTCTGTTAACTTAGACGGAAGTAGCAGATATGGCACAAACATTATTTCTACCCTTCCTACCTCACCATACACGTTAGCATATATGATATATGTCATACTTCTACTCAAACACAATGCCATATCAAAGTTTTACTTAATGTAATAATCAAAATAAGAAAAAAAAATTTATCGTCATGTATATCCTTATCTTCAAAGTTTTACCAAGCAGATACATTACATTCACGCTCCATCATTCACAATAACCTCCCTTATGACATTAAGAAGAGAAATTGCATCAAGTTCTTCTTTACTGGTTCTCTCTTTCTTAATACATATGGTGTTCTCAACTTTATCAACCAAGGATCATTCATGTTCAATTTTAGAAACTAAAAATTTTGGTAAAGCTTTATTGTTAAATAGAGTAATTTATAGATATTCAATACCAAACAACACTTATATTTAGAAAAATTCAAAGTAAAACAAATGTAAATTCACCAATTACCTTTAAGTTAAACAACAAGAAGATTAGGGAGCCTTAAATCCTACAATTAAAGACCAAATTCACTCACAATAATAATAAACTCAATAGTAGAAACCTATTTAACAAAACTATAAGAATCTAATTAAGCCATTCCATTAAAATTTCTTCTATAATTACCAACTCCCATTTTACCCTCATAAAAAACCCTAACTAAATTGATTCTACTATCTTCCCTAAGTAATTTCACTTTCTCCCTCCATCAAATGTTCAAATATTCTCCCATATAGCCCCATATTAAATTCCTATTATTAGTCACTGAATTTTTTGGATTTCATGATTTATAGATGGTAGTGAATATATGGAGGGAATTAGAGTAGGTGGTGGCTATGATAAAAGAAGGGATTAATTTAAAGGAGAGATTCATGAAAAGAGGAAAGTCAGAGTAGAGAAGATGAAATTATGAAAAAAACAAAGAAGAAAGGGAATAAAAAAATTACATTTGAAGAAGAAGATGATGAAGAAGAAGTAGAAGAAAAACTTGAAACTTTGCATATTTGATGCATATGGACAAAACGGACATGAGATCTAATTCAAATCCTTTGAATTATGATGGAGGACCAATCACAAGATCATGACCTAAGAGGATGAAAGATGCTACTAGAGAACTTGTGCAAAAGAGTTTCGAGTCCATGGCACAAAAAGGAGATGAAGAAACTAAGTTAATTAATTTACTTGGTTATGATCAGCCGATACACGACTGTGTGTGTTCTTCACATGCCCGTGTTGCATATTCATGAATTGTCTAAAGATAGACACGGGTCTGTACACGCCCGTATCCAAGGCCGTGTTGCTATATACACCCTGTGACCAAAGGTTGTGTTGCTGTACACACCCGTGCTTGTTTCTTAAGTGTCATCTGCATGATACATGGTCAGATGACACGTCCGTGTAGGAAGCCGTGTAGCTGTCTAAATTTTGAAGAGACATCAAAACACGCCCGTGTATGAACTAGCCTAGACCGTGTTGGAGACTGTCGATTTTTACTAAAATTCTCAGAGCTTGTACACGCCCGTGTCTCGATGGTCAATTTTTATCTAATTATAATTTTCTTTATGTTTTCTTTACTAATTAGATTTGTGTTTAATTAGGAATGTCATTGTTTATTACTAAAGAGTTGTTTCTTTTAAAATTAGTTTAGGATTGGGAATACAAGTCTATAAATACTTGTATCAAATATTGTTATTTGATGAAGTTGATTAATATTATTCAAATTCTTAATTGAATTTTTTTGAGTTCTTATGAGAGCTATTATCTAAATTTGCTTCGAGCGTGTTGCAATTCAACCCTGATAATTAGAGGTGCTAGTTGTTAGATAACTAGTATTGCTAATTCCTTTCAGTTTATGCTAGATAGATCATTGGGCAACGGTTCCAATAGATGATTACGAATCCTAGTTGTTAAATAACTAATGGGACGTATCAGTTTGGTATTAGAGCTTTGGCTCTAGTATAAGCTACGTATCCCTAGCGTAGTATTTATAAAAAAAATTATTATCAAAGTTCATCCACATCAAAATTGCATCAGTGATTCGACCTCAACAAAATTGAAGAAAGCTGTATTGATCATCATCTGTTACATCAAAATTTGTGGGTAAGCATATCACCCTTTAAAAACTCATTAATTTGCATATTTTCTACTTGTTTTTATTTGTCTACCTACCTTATACTATTTTACACCTTTAAACCCTTCTTTCTACCCGTTAAATACCCAAAATTAGTGCATAAATAAACCTAAAATTTAGACATGAATTCACCCAAAATAGTCCCATACTTACATCTTTTAGTTTTCTTTCACTATTAGCTTTGATTATCTAGTTTGTTTTGTAATTCTCTTAGAAGTAGTAAAAGTTTAGCTCGATTAAGAACTTATGAGAAAATTCTTTGTGTGTATTTACTTATGAGTACATTAGAGAGTTTCTAATTAGTTGAAAGAAACACGTAAGTGAGTGTTAGAATAGGATCTTTCTTTTAGTTTCTGTTTCAGATTTACATCATAGATACAAAGGAGAAGCTCTCATTAGATGCAATACAAGCAATGTTGCAAATAATGTTGACTCAACAAGAAGATATAAGGAGTGCCACTTAAAAGGTTCATGAACAATTGGAAAGGTTGGAGATAGGTACCTCTATCCGAGAAAGAGAGACCCAACACATTCTCTTTAATGTTCTAGAAGAGGAGGTAGCCGAAGATGGATCGACATATGCCAATAAATACAAGATTAAATATGGAAATTTGGGATCAATCAAGATGAAGATTCCAACCTTCTAAGGGAAGAGTGATCCTGAGGCATACTTGGAGTGGAAAAAGAAGGAAGTACGAGTGTTTGAATGCCATAATTATACCGAAGAGAAAAAGATAAAATTGGCTGCCGTGGAGTTCACTAACTATGCTAGTGTGTGATAGGATCAATTCACCTCCATTAGGCATAGAAGTGGAGAAGGACCAATTACCTCATAGTTTGAGATGAAAACTATAATGAGGAAGAGATTTGTACTTTAACATTATTATAGAGATGTGTATAACATATTACAAAGGTTGAACCAAAGTTCTAGAAGTGTTGAAGAGTATTTCCAAGAGATAGAAATGGCCATGATTTGAGCTAACATTGAGGAGGATAGAGAAGCTACTATGGTACGTTTTCTATTAAGTTTGAATCAAAAAATTGCTAACCTTATTGAATTGCATCATTATGTAGATTTAGAGGATATGGTACACATGGAAATCAAGGTGGAAAAGCAATTGAAGGTGAAAACCAAAATGAATTCAACTTCTACAACTACATGGAAATCGAATTGGAAGAGCAAGGGAGGAGAAATAAGTGCAAGTAAGGGCAAATTTGAGCCAAATAAAATCAACGATGTTACTACATCAAAGACATAATATAAGGATGGCAAATCCAAAGGTAAGTCAAGTAATATTCAGTGCTTTAGATGTTTAGGATACGGGCATAAGGCTGCACAATGTCCTAATACCAAGATCATGACCCTACGCAATGGAGAGGTGGTAAGTGAGGAAGAGGATGATGATGATGATTTGAGTGACATGCCACCATTGGAGGATGCATATGATGTGAAGGAGGAATCAGCCCCACAAAGACCAATTTACACTTTGATTACTAGGCGTGCCTTATATATGCAAGCTAAGGAGGAAGAGGTACAATATGAAAACATCTTTTATACTCGATGCATGATACATGGTAAATTGTATAGTATGAATATAGATGGTGGAAGTTGTGTTAATGTTATTAATGCTACTTTAGTTGATAAATTGGGTATTAAAACAACTAAATATCCTAGACCTTATAGATTATAATAGTTGACCAAAAATTGAAATATTAAAGTCACTAGGCAAGCATTAATTACATTCTCTATTAGGCGTTATTATGATGAGATGTTATGTAATGTAGTTCCTATGTAAGCTAGTCACATATTATTAGGACATCCATGACAATATGATAGGTGAGTCATACATGATGGTTTTACTAATAAATACTCATTTAAGATGAATGGTAGAACTATTAATTTGTTACCTATGTCGCATAGGGAAGTGTATGAAGATCAGAAAATTCTAAGTGAATGTGAGAGTGCATAAGAAAAAAAAAAGATGCACCAGCAAAAGGAGAGTTATGAGAAAAGCCAAGAGAGGCATGAGAAAAAAGAGCAAAAAAGAGAAAAATAGAGGAGACGTACAGAGAGAGTAAAAATAGTGAGATTGCACATGCAAAAGGAGAGAATAGTGTGCAAAGAATGGTAAAAAAAGAGGTAAAAGGTAATTTATTTACAAGAGATGAAGATATTAGAAAGGCTTATCTAAGCAAACAACCTATGATACTATTAGTATTCAAGGGTGTTGTTTAGCTTTTGATGCTAACCCAATTATCTCTTCTCTACCTACTTCTTTTCAAGTGTTATTGCAGGAATTTGAGGACTTATTTCCTGAGTTTATGCCTGATGGTTTGCTGCTATTAAGAGGGATAGAACATCAAATTGATTTTGTTCATAGAGTACAAATTCTAAATAGGCCAGCCTATAGGAGTAATCCTGAAGATATAAAGGAACTACAATGTCAAGTGAATGAGTTATTGTCTAAAGGATTAATTAGAAAAAGTATGAGCCCATGTGCTGTACTCGTGCTATTTATGCCTAAAAAGGATGGAACATGGCGTATGTGTGTTGATTGTCATGCCATCAACAAAATCACTGTAAAGTATCGCCATCCTATACCTCCTTTAGATGAATTACATAGTGCATGCATGTTTTCTAAAATAGATTTAATGGCTGTGTATCATCAAATTAGAATGAAAATTGGTGATGAATAGCAAACTGCCTTTAAAATAAAATATAGGTTATATGAGTGGTTAGTCATGCCATTTGGTTTAACTAATGCTCCTAGTACATTCATGCGTTTAATGAACCATGTTTTGAGGGATTTTATAGGTAAGTTTATTATTGTCTATTTTGATAATATACTTGTGTATAGTAAATCACTATAGGACCATGTTATATATGTTAGATCAATTTTTAATATTTTATAATCATAAAAGTTGTATGCTAAGCTTGCTAAATATTCATTTTATATGCCTAAAGTTATATTTTTAGGATATGTTGTTAGTGAGCATGGTATAGAGGTTGATCATGAGAAGGTTAAGGCTATTGAAACTAGGCCTACACCTAGGAATGTCAGGGATATTTGTAGTTTTCATGGCTTAGCTAGTTTTTATAGATGTTTTATGCGTGATTTTTCTAGCATAGCTGCCCATTTGATAGAAGTAATTAAAAATAATGTTAGATTTAGGTGGGGAAAGAAACAAGAGGATGCTTTTAATATATTGAAATCTAAATTAATTTATGCACCTATTCTTGTTTTGCCTAACTTTGATAAAATATTTGAGATTGAATGTGATGCTTTTGGAGTGGGAATTAGAGCTGTTTTAATACAAGAGGGTAAGCTAATTACATATTTTAGTGAGAAATTAAGTGGCGCAACACTTAATTACCCGACATATGATAAGAAGATGTATGCCTTGTTAAAGGTATTGGAAACGTGGCAACATTACTTATTGTCTAAGGAGTTTGTTATCCATATCGACCATGAGAGTTTGAAGCATTTGAAGGGATAAAATAAGCTCAACAAGAGACATGCTCAGTGGAATGAGTTTCTTGAATCTTTCCCTTATGATATCAAATACAAATAAGGTAAGAAAAATATTATGGCTGATGCATTGTCAAGGAGGTACGTTTTACTTAATACTTTAGATGCTAAATTGCTTGGTTTTGAGCATATTAAAGAATTGTATGCACATGATCCTGATTTTAGTAATGTATATAATGCATGTAAAATAATTGCCTTTGATAAATTTTATAGACATGATGGGTATTTGTTTCGTTTAAAGTAACTTTGTGTGCCTAGATGTTCATTGCATTTGCTATTGATTAAGAAGGCACACGAGGGAGGTATGATGGGACACTTTGGCATAACTAAGATATTAGATGTTTTATATGAGCACTTCTTTTAGCCTAATATGAAATCTGATGTATCTAAGTATTGTGCTAATTGTATTACATGTTTGTAAGCTAAGTTTAAGGTGCATCCACATGATTTGTATATACCATTTCCTGTTCCACAATCACCTTGGGTAGACATATCTATGGATTTTGTGAAATACCTTAGAGGAGGGTGAATAGGGTGATGAAAATTTATTAGGATTTGGAAGAGGTTAGTTCAGGAGCAAAATTCAGATTTGTAGTAGAGAAAACTTGTAAAAATAAGAACAAACACACAAAGGACACAATGATTTAAGCAGTTTGGATTCTCAATAATCCTACATCTCCACCTAACTTATCCCCAAGTTAGGATTTTGAACCACACCAATCTTATTTCCCAAGATTGATACAAATGTTTTGAGGCTCACACAAAACCTTTACAAATGTGTTTTTCTTAGCTCAACACAAACCAATCACCAATGTGTTTTCTAGGCTCAACACAAAGCTATACCAATGTATTTTTCAAAGCTCAACATAAACCTATACCAATGTGTTTTTCAAGGCTCAACACAAACCTTTATAAATATGTTTTTCAAGGCTCAACACAAACCTTTATAAATGTGTTTTTCTTGGCTCAACACTAACCAATAAGATAAGGAACCTCACTACCCACTTCTTCAATCTCCAAGGAAAGAGTAGAAGAAAAGAGTTCCTAACTCTATCACACACCCAACTCTCACAAGAGTTCAAGAAAAAGAATTTAAATATTACAAAGAGAAAAATTCTTCATAAAGATGATTGATAATGTTTAATAGCTTATGTGTGTACCTCCTCTAACAAGTTTTTGACATCAATATATATAGAGGATGTCAAAAACTAGTTGTTAGAAGCTTATTAAGTCTTGCCCATCATATCCCATTGTTTTATGCCTAAAAACATGACTTTTTAGACTGACAGACCGACCCTCACGAGCGTGACTCGACCCTCATGATCATAACCTTCAAACATTGGACTGTTGGTGTATTTTCAACCGTTGGAGGCAAAGCTCACGAGCTGGAGTTGACCCTCACGACCGTGAGCATAGGCCGTGAGGGTCACTGCCCTTCCTTCTATTTATTTTTGTTATTTACAGCTCTACGCTCATGAGTGCTACAGTGATTGTGAGCGTTGCTACAGTAACTCGTGAGCGTAGTTGCCTTCTTACCAAACTTATCATAACTTGTACATTTTAGCTCCGAATGACCCGAAACTTGGTGTGCACCTCCATGGGTCTTTAAGGAACATTTTAAGGGAACTTTTAAAAGTTTAGTGAAGATTTAAATCACCCAAAAATATGCTTCAACATTTGAGATTATATTTGCTATGTTTTGGGGACTTGTTTGAGCTTCAACCATCAATGCACATTGTTCTTAACATTTGAGCACAACCTAGCTTATATTCACACTTTAAACAAATATGTTAGAAATACAAAATTGATTGTTAAAGTCAAAATAAGAGTTGATTCTCCCTTGATCATTGCATAAGGTCAACAATCTTCCCTTTTTTGACTTTAACAATCAATTTTTGAATGATAGATAAAAATTACTAACTGCATGTATGTGCATTTACGTTTCTCCCTTATTGATAATAAAATGGCATGTATCATTCAAGTTTAACTTTATCAAATTTCTCTCCCCCATTGGCAAAGTGAAAAAGAGAGGAAAAGATATAAATTCAAAAAGAGAAAGAGTGTATATTGAACATAAAAGTTTATAATACACTCCCCCTCAATATGTGAATCATATATCAAAGATAAATAAAAAAAATATCTAAGATAAACATGATAAGTCAAAAATAAACAGAAAATCAACCAAAATGAAATTATGTGCACTTACCATATCTTTCATTGAAGTCATTCAAAATTTTATGCACATTTAAAAATACTTCTCCCCTATTGTCAAAATATTTAAAACATTCTCTCCCTTTTGAAAAAAAATTTCTCCCCTTAAAAATATATGCACCACTTCTTATACCACTTATTGACAAAAAAATACAAGTGATACCAATTGAAATAAATAATCAAGCTTGATACCAATTGTTAATGACAAGTATCAATGGTATAGCAAGCAAGCAAGTAATAGTACAACAAGTAAAAATCAAGGAATAGATAAAGATGCCAATTGAAAACAATAAGAAGATGGCATACTAAAGATACATAATTGTTTGAGATTCATTTGATCATGCAAAGGGGTTAAACTTCCCAAAAAATATTATGTTCATATAAATCATTTTCATAAAATCATTAAGAAAAATGCAACAACTAATGATGTAAGATGGCAAACTTGAATTGACATAATTAACATAGTAAAATATACACACAATCAATTCAAACAACATCTTATATCAATTAGCCTTTTGAACCCAAACCTTATGTAGTCTAGGTTGGTTAGCTCCATAATAATCTATAGGTAATAAATTTATATGCAATCTCCTGTAATAACATACATTGCTAGTGTGCCCAAGATTCATACAATAGAAACACCTAACATTTGCAAATCTATTCAGCCTATGCACATAGATTCCATTATTTCTATTGTGCATGTTGGTTCTATTGATCTTATGTGGCATGTTATGTGTGCGAGGCATGTACATCACCCTAGGAGCATACAATTCAACATTTATATGATTATTACATTCACAAACATACTGTTTTTGGTGCCTAAAATTAGTCCTAGGTGTGTGCTTCCTAGTGTACATGTAAGCATACCTAGGTTGAGGTCTTTTGGCTTGAACCTTAGATTTTTGAGCCATTTGGGGATTAGCTTTAGAAAGCTTGGCTCTAGACAAGTGAGACTCTTTGATAAGTGTTGGTAGAGTCTTAGTGCCACTAGTGGATGCATGTGTAGTGTTCATCCTAGCCTTAATATATATTGGACTAGATGATGATGAATGAGTATTACTAGCATAACTAAGACCACTAGTATTTTTATGACATTTTTGAGAATCAAGAATACTATCCAAAGTTTCTTTTCCTTTTTGAAATTTAGAAATTGAGCTTTTTAATTCAAAAATTTCTTTTGAAAACTTCTCATTCTCAAGTTTGCTTTTATCAAGTTCATTTTTGATAGAAATTGAATTTTTTTAAATCATTTTCAAGTTGTTCATTTGATAAAACAGCTTTTAAAAAATTTTCTTTCATCTTATCAAATTCTTTTGACATTTTTAAAAATTCTTGTTTATAAAATTTCTTTTTTGAAAACAATTTCCTGCATTTAATAATCAATTTATGCACAATAGAATCCTCCTCCTCATCATCATTATCATAATCATCATTATCATAAATATAATCACAATCATCATTATTGCCTAAATTATCAAAATTAAAAGAGTTAGAAGTTGATGGTACCTATATTTCTCCAAAAGCCATGAAGCAAAGGTTGGAATCTTCTTATTGTTCATCCTTGGCCTTCTTGGATCCATCTCTCTTGAATTCTTTGTGCTTGCTCAAGTTCTTCCTTTTTAAGTACTCTAAGAAGCTTCTTGTGAGTGATGTAATTTCATCATCACTTTCACTTGAATCTTCAAAGTCATCTTCATCACTTGAGTCTTGTGATGCTTTGAATGAAAGGTTTTTCTTCTTTCCTCCTTTGCTTTATTTCTCCTCTTCCCTTTGTCTCAAAGTTAGCTCATGGGTAAGAAGCTTACCTATAAGGATGTCGGTTGAAAGCTTAGAGAAGTCATGTGACTCTTTAATTGATGTCACCCTTGATTCCTAATCCTTTTTGGGTAGTACTCTTAGAATTTTGGTGTTGACATCCTCTTTTAAGTAGTGCTTACCTAACTTCTTCAAGGTTATCAAGAGGGCATTCAATCTATTTGTCATTTCGGTGATGCTTTCATAAGGCTTCATTTTGAAGAGTTCATACTCATAGATATGGAGTTGAACTTTCTTGGATCTTACTTAGATATTGCCTTCATAATGGTTTTTCAAGGTTTCCCACATCTCCTTGGCCGAAATGCAATGCTGAATTTTTCTACCTTCTTCTTTTGACATGGAAGCTATAAGAACTATCATAGCCTTTTTGTTCTTGTAATTTTCTTCTCTTTGTTGTTGGCTCCATCTAGCTCTATCTACAAAAACTTGCACATTATCTACATTTTCGGTTGGGGGACTCCAATCTTTAAGAACAACATCCTATAATCTAATGGAATTGCTATCAAGATAAAGCTCCATTTTGTGTTTCCAAAAATAATAGTCACTCATATCAAAAAAAGGTCTAATGGTTTAAAAATTTAGAAATTCACTCCCCATGATCTTAATTCTAGCAATGAAGTACCTAAAAATTAAGCTTTGATACCAATTGAAATACCCTAGAGGGGGGGAGGGTGAATAGGGTGATGAAAATTTATTAGGATTTAGAAGAGGTTAGTTGAGGAGAAAAATTTAGATTTGTAGTAGAGAAATAAAACTTGCAAAAATAAGAATAAGTACAAGAACAAACACACAAAGGACATAATGATTTAAGGAGTTCGGATTTTCAACAATCCTACGTCTCCACTTGACTTATCCCCAAGTTATGATTTTGAACCACACCAATCTTATTTTTCAAGATTGATATAAGTGTTTTGAGGCTCACATAAAACCTTTACAAATGTGTTTTTCTTGGCTCAACACAAACCAATCACCAATATATTTTCTAGGCTCAACACAAACCTATACCAATATATTTTTCAAGGCTCAACACAAACCTATACCAATGTATTTTTTAAGGCTCAACACAAACTTTTACAAATATATTTTTCTTGGCTCAACACTAACCAACAAGAGAAGGAACCTCACTACCCACTTCTTCAATCCCAAAGAAAAAAGTAGAAGAAAAGAGTTCTTAACTCTATCACACACCCAACTTTCACAAGAGTTCAAGAAAAAGAATTTGAATATTACAAAGAGAAAAATTCTTCACAAAGATGATTGATAATGTTTAATAGCTTATGTGTGTACCTCCTCTAACAAGTTTTTGACATCAATATATATAAAGGATGTCAAAAACTAGTTGTTAGAAGCTCATTAAGTATTTCCCATCATATCCCATTGTTTTATGCCTAAAAACATGACTTTTTGGACTGACAGACCAACTCTCACGAGCATGACTCGACCCTCACGATCGTGACCTTCAAACATTAGACCGTTGGTGCATTTTTGACCGTTGGAGGCGACACTCACGAGCTGGAGTTGACCCTCATGACCGTGAGCGTAGACCGTGAGGGTCACTGCCCTTTCTTCTATTTATTTTCATCATTTACAGCTCTACGCTCATAAGTGCTACAGTGATCGTGAGTGTTGCTACAGTAACTCGTGAGTGTAGCTGCTTTCTTACCAAACTTGTCATAACTTGTATATTTTAGCTCCGAATGACTCGAAACTTGGTGTGCACCTCCATGGGTCTTTAAGGAACATTTTGAGGGACCTTTTAAAAGTTTAATGAAGCTTTAAATCACCCAAAAACATGCTTCAACATTTAAGATTATATTTACTATATTTTGGGGACTTGTTTGAGCTTTAACCATCAATACGCATTGTCCTTAACGTTTGAGCACAACCTAGCTTATATTCATACTTTAAACAAATATGTTAGAAATACAAAATTGATTGTTAAAGTCAAAATAAGAGTTAATTCTCCATTGATCATGCATAAGGTCAACATTTTGTACTTGGACTACCTAGGACTAGGCGTAGTAATGATAGCATATATGTTGTTGTTGATAGATTTTTTAAAATGACACATTTTATTTTATGTCATAAAACTAATGAACGCATCATATATTGCTGATTTGTTCTTTAAGAATATAGTGCATTTGCATGGTATACCTAAAACTATTGTGAGTGATAGGGATACTAAGTTTTTATCCTACTTTTGGAAGACTTTATGGGTGAAATTAAGAACTAAGTTGTTGTTCAGTACTGCATATCATCCATAAACTGATGGTCAAACCGAAGTTGTTAATAGGACATTAGGACAACTCATGCGTGCTATAATTAAGAAGAATATGAAATCTTAGGATGAAATTTTACCTAATGTAGAATTTGCATATAATAGGGCTGTGCATTCATCTACACATTATTCACCTTTTGAAATTGTGTATGGTTTTAATCCTTTAACACCATTGGATCTATCACCTTTGCCTTTGAATGAGCAAGTTCATTTAGATGGTGTTCGAAAGGCAGATTTTGTGCGCAATTTACATGAAAAGGTAAGGCAAAATATTGAAAGGCGAAATCAACAAGTGGCTAATCAAAGGAATAAAGGATGCAAACAGTTGATTTTTGAGCCTGGAGATTGGGTTTGGTTGCATTTGCACAAGGAGAGGTTTCCTACTCAAAGAAAATCTAAGCTATATTCTAGAGGAGATGGACCGTTTCAAGTTGTGGAAAGGGTCAATGATAATGCCTATAAATTAGATCTCCCAGTTGAGTATAATGTTTCTATAATCTTTAATGTATCTGACCTTCTTCCTTTTGATTTTGAAGGTGAAGATTCGAGGGCGAATCCTTTCGAGGAAGGGGGGAGTGATGCATATGGATAAACAAACACGAGATCCAATTCAAATCCTTTGAATTATGATAGAGAACCAGTTATAAGATCACGAGCTAAGAGGACGAAAGATGCTTCCAGAGAACTTGTGCAAAAGAGTTTCGAGTCCATGGAACAAAAAGGAGATGAAGAAATTAAGTTAATCAATTTACTTAGTTGTGATTAGCAGATACACGACCGTGTGTGTTCTTCACATGCCCGTGTTACATGTTCATAAATTGTCCAAAGACAGACACGGGTCTGTACACGCCCATGTCCAAGGTCGTGTTGCTATACACACCCTGTGACCAAAGGTCGTGTTGCTATACACGCCCGTACTTATTTTTGAAGCGTCATCTGCATGATACATGGTTAGACGACACGCCCATGTAGGAAGCCGTGTAGCTGTCTGGATTCTGAAGAGACATCGAAACATATCCCGTGTATGAACTAGCCCAAACTGTGTGCCAAGCTGTGTTGGAGTCTGTCGATTTTTGCTAAAATTCTCGGAGCTTGTACACGCCCGTGTACTTTCAGACACGCCCGTATCTCGATGGTCGATTTTTTTCTAATTAGGATTTTCTTTATGTTTTCTTTACTAATTAGAATTTGTATTTAATTAGGAATGTCATTGTTTATTCCTAAAGAGTTATTTCTTTTAGATTTAGTTTAGGGTTGGGAATACAAGTCTATAAATACTTATATTGAACATTGTTATTTGATGAAGTTGATTAATATTATTCAAATTCTTAATTGGATTTTCTTAAGTTCTTGCGATAGCTATTATCTGAATTTGCTTTAAACGTGTTGCAATTCAACCCTGATAATTAGAGGTGCTAGTTGTTAGATAACTAGTGCTGCTAATTCTTTTCAGTTTATGATAGATAGATCCTTGGACAACGGTTCCAACAGATGATTACGAATCCTAGTTGTTAGATAATTAGCGGGACGTATCAATATTTAAATCTATTTTTTTTAATTGTAAATTTAAGAGGAAGTGATGTGGGCTCTTTGACATGAATCATGTGTGCTGATGTGTACGATTAGATGGAAAGGGTAGAAATAGCATTTGTGCCATATCAACTATTTCTGTTTTAGTAAACGGATTAGAACTAACAGGGATACATTTAAAATATTATAAGACTTGATTGTTAAGGAAATTTCTTTTAGAACTAAATTGTGAAATCGATGATACTCTTAGGACTGCAAATGTCATTATCCCAAGAATAAAACGAGGCAAATTCAAGGACAGTTTTGGTCGTTAACGTGTCCAGTTGTGCGACACATGACACGCATTTTATTGCAGCATAAGTTGACGATAAATTGAAGAAAAGTTGGAGGATTTTGGGTTTGGCTTTGATATGGGGATGGTTCAGCTTGGACAGTGTAATGGGTTGTTTCAGTACCCAAAAGTGAGTCCACTAGTTCAAAGAAGAAAAGAGAGAACTCAGAGGAGCATGTCTTTGCAAGCACAAGCTGTTCCTTCTAGAACCCAGGTAAGCTGTTGCTAGATTCTGTTTGTTTCCATGGAAAAATTGGGTTCAGATACTAGTGTAAGGGTATAGTTTGTTCTTAAGTATCATAATGAAGAGGGTGCCATTACTTCATCAGAAAATTGTAGCTCTTCTTGGATTTTTGTTGGGTAGAAGTTGATTGTTGTGACTGGATTTTTCTCATTGAATCTTTGAGTTCTAGTTTGGTCATATTCGTTCTTATTGTTTAGGGCATTAGTTTATGATTGGGTAGAATTGAAATGGTACAAGCAAGCTAAGTGCTCTTGAACATAATGCCATTGAAGATATAATTCAACGATTAAAAAAAAAAAAAAACAGAAAAATAGAATGGAAGTGATTTCTGGGATGCCTTAACGTGAGCTTGCTTGCCCAACTGCAGCAGTCCAACAATGGAAGTGTTTTCTTTGATCTCAATAAAGTTTGTGAAAATTGCTTTAAAGCAATCAAAAATTGGAAACTAGCACCTTCATTTACTGATAAGATTATATAGAATGTGCATAGGATACTTTGGTTCAGGTATGAGTCCTAACCATGAAACACCCACTCCCATAATATCATAATGGTAGGTGGTCTTTGGAATGGATTAAAATTCTGTTCATGAAGACCCATTACCATAATATCATAGTGGTAGTTGGTCTTTCGAATGGATTAAAAAACTGTTTCTCTACTAGCATTATGACCTTTTATCTTTTCTAATTGCTTCGACCATGCATATTAATTTGGCATATTCTTGTTTCAAAATGTAGAAAATAATGGAGAGCATTTCAGTAAGTGGTGAAGTTGGTGGTGCTGGTGGAGTGTACTCATATGATGCCCTGAAGAGGTTGGACCAGATTTGGTATAGCATCTGTTCTCAAGCAGGTAGAGTTTTGCCACTTCCATGGGTTGTATTATAACTTCTGACTGAATGACTTAATGTTAAGGAATGGTTTAAAACTCCAATAGTCTTCACATCTATTTTGCAGTTTCTCAAGAACCTCAGCAAGTGGTTTCAACTATTCCATATGTGTCAAGCCGCTCTGATCTGACCAATGATGACAGATTTGATGTGGTAGTTTGTGGAGGTACTTTGGGAATCTTTATTGCTACAGCACTAAGTGTGAAAGGTCTTCGAGTAGGAATTGTGGAAAAAAATATACTGAAAGGGGTATGATGTACTTTAGAGTTCTTTCATGAGATAATGAGAACACAAAGAATTGCTTCTAATAGATAAATTGTTCTAAATGTTAGAGGGAGCAAGAATGGAACATCTCAAGAAAAGAGCTCTTGGAGCTTGTAGAAGTTGGAATTCTCTCAGAGGATGACATTGAAAAAGCTACAGTAGTGAAATTTAACCCTGTGAGTTCTTGAATTTTATAAATTGATGAGTATTTTTTAGCTCTCTTCTAAATACTGGCTCAAATGATACAGTACTGCATGTGGCCGTAAAAATTTCTTTTTAAATTTTCCCCAAGTCTACTTTCTGCTGGTACTTATGGCAGGTTTACTCCTGAATTATTTTCTGTCTAGATGCTTAGAACAAGCAAGCCATCTGTTTATTGAGTGAATATATTGGGTAAAGAAAAGTGGCTTGCCATCATCTGCATTTACTATGAATCTCAACCTGGGAGAGATGCATGTACAACTGTGCTGGGCATTAACCATGTTAACCACAAAGGAGCAAAAAATTAAAGTAATGATTGTCAATTCAATATTTCCAGTAACTCGGCTCTTTGATCTGTCATCGTCTTAGACAAACTTGCATTTTTAGCCAGAGAATTCTAATTTCAAATAAATTAAATAAGCAAATTTCTCTAACCATTCCTTGGTGCTTGGAGTTGCTGTATGTTCCATTCTCTGTCAGATTGTGACTATGCTGTCAAGATCTTCAATATTGTGTTTCATTAGGAAGCATGAGCAAGATAATCAAGTTCTTTAAAATATTTAGACTTTAAATATGTGCTGGAAATGAAGGACAATGCAATAATGGGGATGAAATGAGTTTTGCACCTCTTCGAAACATCACCCAGGGAGGTTCCTTTGCTCAACCATAACAGACTTCAGTTGCTGAAGTCATTCTCCTGAATGCTGTCCAACCGCTAAAATGCTGCCTTGTGTTATCTCTTTGGTTCTGATGTGCTCCAACTTATTTCGGTTGAAATTTCATTTACTGTGCAGAACAGGTGTGGATTTGAGGATAAAGGTGAAGTCTGGGTTGAAGACATTCTTAATCTTGGTGTTTCGTGAGTTTTATCTTGTCAATTGACTTCTGACATAGCTGATCAATACAACACAACTATTGACAAGATAATCCCTATACCAGTTTTTATTCTTACACCTAATAACACATAATTAATCAGAACAAAGAGCACTTTATTTCATTACATTCTATTATGTTCTGTTATTCTTATACAAAATATGATCTTATTGTTTGTGAATTTAGATGTGCTATGTAGCATGGACATCAAGTGTGAGCAAATTGGAATTTTCTAATATATGTTTCCATAATTCCATTTTTACTGTGCTTGAAAGCTATTTAATGATTTATGAGGAAATCATATTTTCACCTACCGTATCAAGTACTAATTTAAGAACATTTCATATTAAATTTTGCTCAATAGTTATTTAGCTTATGTCCCTGAAGTCTAAAATCATCTGATGAGGGGGAGGTTTGGGCTTACCAGCTAACAAGGGAAAGGCCGGCGTCCATTGAATTAATTCTCAATTTTAACTATATTTTGTACAAATTTTGTTCTCACTCCTTTATTGGTTTTGGTGGCATGATGATAAAGTATAACTTAATCTCTTTAACATGAATGCTGATGGTTTTGTTTGAGAGAAAAAACTGATCCTGCAGAATACTGATGTTTACAAGAAAATTGATTTGTTTTTTTTAGCGTATGCAAGGAAATTGATCTTGCTTCTGCAAGAGATGACACATTGATATGCATTATTCTTTTATTACAGGCCTGTAAAGCTCATTGAGATTATGAAGAAACGCTTTATTTCCCATGGAGGGGTCATCTTAGAAGGATACAGTGTTTCCAGCATTTGTGTCTATGAGGATGCTGCAGTCAGTCCACCAACATTTCCTACTATTATAATAACATGAATGGTTGTAAATAATTTGATATGAAGAAGTAGAGAAAAGAGCAGATTTTGGGGTGTCTATATTAGTGAATTGAGTTATGTCTCATTTTGGCTGATGTTGTTATCTACCACGGGTTGAATTAATAATTACATAAAACAGGCAAGATATTTAGACTGCTTGACATAATAAGAAGCAAGAACTGTGTATGGATATGTCAAGATGATAGTTAGAAAACCAGAAATAATAAACTAGTTATAATGGCATTTTGTTGATAATAAAAATAAAATGTGGTTAATAAGACTTGCAAGATAATATTTGAATTGACATTGATGAAAATTTGAAATAAAATTTTTACCTCAGGATGACAGTGGAGATATAGCATTCAACAACTGATAAGTGAAGTTGTTCAAGGTTGCATATGATCATGAATACTATAGTGCATTCATAGATTTAATAACGGCAATTGTTATTTCATTCCTTGTTTAATTTACATCAGTTGTTCTTACAATTTTTTTCCATAGCTCTTGGAACTTGCAGAGGGGAAAATACTATCAACTCGTCTCATCATTGACGCAATGGGGAACTTCTCACCTGTGGTGAAACAGGTCAAGCTCCTTTTCTTCATTAGCATTTCCAATCAAAAGTGCAGTGGGAAGCCAGCATTTTTTTGGTGCAAGATCTACTATTTTTCACATATAGTTGTGCATTTTGGTGCCATCTTTGGTAAATCCTCAAGCCATTAAAATTCAAAGAGCATTGTTAAAAGTACTGGTGTACATTTACTCAAGTGATTTTAGCATAGTTGAATAACTGATAAATGGAACGAGGATTGCATCTCTTCAGTTACAAAATCTTCACATTTCCTTGTATTAATATGCTGATCCCACTTATTTCATAGATATATATGAGGTTGTACAACTTTTATCAATTGACTTTCTGCAGTCTATGACCAAACTGAATATGTGCTTTACAGATAAGAGGAGGAAGGAAGCCTGATGGTGTTTGCCTTGTTGTGGGGACTTGTGCCCATGGTTTTAAAGATAATTCTACAAGTGATGTCATATACAGTAGCTCATCTGTGAAGAAGGTTGGAGAGTCAGAAGTACAAGTATTTTGGGAGGTAAAAATTAGCTTTCTAGTGCAATATGCAAGTCATTTTGCAGTTCATTTGCTTTCAAGAAAGAAGATTTTTATGAATATTTCACAGGCATTTCCAGCTGGTTCTGGTCCTATGGATCGTACTACTTACATGTTCACCTATGTTAGTCCTCAACCTGGATCACCAAAGTTGGAAGATCTATTAGAAGAGTACTGGGACTTGATGCCAAAATATCAGGTAAATATTCAGTTCTTATGACTGCAATCTTGTGCATCACTCTTCAACTAGCTTGATTCTAAATCTTGATTACTGAATACTCTTCAGCTTAATACAATTAATACTTTGAATCAACATTTTGTATCTTCATTATTTAGTTGTTTTCTGCTGCAAAAACTTCTATTTGATCAATTCAATATTCAAAATTATTTTCTATCTTTGGTAGATTTTGTGGTTCTGAGGTACATATCTTAAGCTCATAAAGGAGCGAAGAAAAGTAGAAGAACTGTTACCTTTATCTCTAGATAGTATGATAACTTTACAAGTATAATTTATGGAAGTATTAGTGAAAGGGGAGACCTATAGGGTAGCACCTCTGTTGCTCTAGTATGACTGATACACTTGTCTTTTGTCCAGCTTATGTTCTTAGAAACCATTGATTGGAATCTTCTTGGAACGAGCATGTTCTTTAAGATTTATAACACATTCGTCAATTGATGAGTTCGTAATAAGATCTTGAGAGCAAGATTTTACCTTATATCTGTTTATTAATTGGCATTAACTTGTTGCATGCCAGCTAAACTTCCTGGTCTCTCAGTATACAATTATACAGATCTTCCCAACCATATTTGACATCTAGTATATGCCAATGTTGTTCTCAAGAGTCATGTAGGTCCTGTTTTACATGAAGTCCTTTATTTATTTTTCACTTATTATATATTCTGTCAAAAAAATGCAGTGTCCTATTTTACTTTTTCATCCTCAATTATTAACCAGTTCTTGAGTGACATGTAATTCTGTTTATCCACTTTTCCTCAGTGCTGGCACCCTTAGCTGATTGTTGGTATTGGTCTGCATTTTTCCACTTTGCAGGGAGTGTCTCTCGATAATCTGGAGATAATGAGAGTTATATATGGAATTTTCCCTACATATCGTGATAGGTAATAATGCAATTAACACTGGAATTGGAAGGTTTATTTATACACTGTTAACATCATTTTCAGTATCTCTATATGCTATATGAGAATTTCCTCATTTGTCCTTTTCATATTTTTGTATATATTGGGTAATTTTGGTCTTCAAATCTAACATCCTAAACTCTTAATGGGGGACGATCAACTTTTCAGTCCATTGCGAGCTGCATTTAATCGTGTCTTACAGGTGGTTTACTTTGCAAATTATTAAGCTTCAAATAAATTATGGGTATACAGCAAATAGGATCAAATTTTACAATTTCATTCCCTGCAGGTTGGTGATGCTAGTGGCATACAATCACCTGTTTCATTTGGTGGTTTTGGAAGCTTGACAAGGCATCTTGGGAGATTGTCAACTGGTAGATTCTTGTGTGTGATATTGTAATTAATTTCTAATTTGCTAGGTCATTGAATTATCTCGAAATTGGTCCTCCCTTGTATAGACCCGAACATTACAGCTGAAAACTTACTAGTATTAGTTCATCTTTTTCTGAGAATGTAGGAATCCATGAAGCAATCAGTGGTGATTTTCTTGATGCATACAGCTTGTCTCTGCTAAATCCTTACATGGTTGGTGACTTGTATTTGATGACTACATGGTTGAGCAGCCTGTCTATACTATCACCTTACTAAAATTTCTGTATTTCAGCCCAACTTAAGTGCTTCATGGCTATTTCAAAGAGCAATGTCAGCCCAGCAAAAATCCAATGTTTATCCAGAATTCGTTAACGATCTTCTTCATGTGAATTTCCAGAGTATGCAGGTAAATTTTGCTGTCATCCTATGTTATGCAACAACATTTCAACTTGTTAAGTTCTGCTTTATTTTTCCATGTCAATTTAATTTTATGTACCTAAAATGGTTTGTCTTTCTTCTGCAGAGGCTAGGTGATCCTGTTCTAAGACCATTCCTCCAGGTTAGCTTCCCTTCTGTTTTTCCGCATTCATTAGTCTAATCAAATTGCTAGTTTTGAGTTCATTCTATTAGGTTAACGAAGAATTTGGTCCTCATAACTAAATCAAACATAAAGTAATAAAATTGTTTTTCCTCTGGTTCTTTACACGGCAGGATGTTATACAGTTGGAGCCACTTACCAAGACATTAGGCCTTGTTTTGCTAACCAAACCTCAGATTATCCCATCAATATTCAAGCAGGTATCACTATCGATGACTCGAGTTTTCCTTTTCTTATTGTTCTTCACATTTACATACCATATAATTAGTGAAGATAAGAATAACTGCCTTCTATAGCATGAAGAAAATTTTTTAGTCAACTGTTCTATCTATGATCAAACTTGTTGACGGTTCATATCATTTGCTTTTGTATTTATGATCTAAATCTTCATTTAATTTCATAATCTGTAAGATATATATCCCAGAAAACCAAAGGAAAAATATATTATCAATTACTAGCAGAGAAAATGCAATTGGTCAATGGTTACCGTTGGCTGAATTCTGGAATCGCTGTCTCCATCATTCTATCTTAAGAGTAGCAGCATGATATTATTGTACAGAAAGAGTCAAATGTAGGATTGTCGAGTAACATGCACAAGGAAATTCAGTTTGGTTAAAGATTTTTTTTCCCACTTGGATATGACATTTTGATCAACATAAGTGGTAATTGGTAATGGAATAACCACTCATCTGGCAAAATGAATCTGTTCATGTCCAGGTTGGCATTCCTGTGCTTCTTGACTGGTCTGGCCATTTCTTCATGCTGAGTTACTATACTTTTCTCTCCAGCTTTGCTGACCCTGTAATTAGGTAACATAACCTCGTTTCCCTTTTCTTTTTTTTCCTTTCCTTTATTTAGATACACTGAAACTCAAGTATCTCATCGTTTTGTCTGTAATTACTTGAAACTTATTCCTATGAGTTAGCTTATGCCTGTATCCTTTCTTTTAAGGCCATTATTAAATGCGCTTCCATCGAAGATTAAGTATGAGTGGAAGAGACATCTTGAGGCTTGGAAATATGGATCTGGTTTAGATTACAAGCTATTAGAGGCATTCAATGATGATTATATTGAAACAAACTGACGGCTCATTTGACCGACACCTACTTCCAATTTGTTTTCCTCTGCATGTGATATCAATGCCAGCATACATTTTGAACTCAGTGCAGCACCAGTCTCCATCCATCGTTACTGTATAGAGAGTTAAGTAAAGGATGGGCATTAGTCCTTATCCATTATTCTGATTGACTGTATAGAGAGTTGTACGTGTGAAGGAATTTACTTCTCAGTGAATGTAATTCAAGACGTAATTGATTACGACTGCAAGGGACTCCTTTGGTAAAGGAGTTGTTCCTATATTCTATTTATCAGAGTTAAAATGTTGGTATCAAATACCATAGAAGATACCTTTTCCCCCTCCTTGAATCCTTATATTCTTGGCATGGATGATCTGGTTCTATGAAACACTGGCAATGTCAATTTCATATTGCGAAACCAGCAAGTAGCAACTATTTTCTGAAATTGCATATCGGTTTCATTTCCAATATACTTGCACGACTTAAGAAGATCAAGAAATTTGAGATAAAGTCTCTTCACATCAGTTTCCAAAAATCTCCCATTCCACAGTGAATTGCACTTAGAAAGCTAAACATAGAATTACATATTTTTGACTCATTTTCAGACAGATAATTATTTATACAAATTTTTTAATCATATTTTACATTTCCTTTTTTTTTTTGGTGGTACTTTCCCTTTAGGCAATTGCATCCATCAAAACAACACCATCCATGAACAAGAAGATTACACAGAAATAATCAACTGGACGTTTTAGCACCAAAAAATTTTGAAAGCTGTTTCATAATAGGTTTCTCTTTAATATCTTCTTCTTTGTTGAGATGCCATTTCTTTGATGTGTCTTCAGCCTGAAATCAAATTCTCCAAGTTAAATTAGTACAAGCAGCAAAGCCATGTTAAAATTCTTATTAAAACTTGCAATTATAATCAGAAGCTTGTAAATTTTCATACCCATGTTTTTAAAGGCCCTAATTGCTCTCTGATCATTTCAAGCTTTGGTTGAACAAGGTCTTTCCCTTTGTTTCTGATATCATCACTCTGCCAACACAAAAATTATCAAAATTTCAGATATACCCATCATCAAATTCAGGGGTCATTCTTCTCCAAACTGTCATGCACCAAAAGAAAGAGCAAATTGCACACTCACATTGTGCAGCTCTAATTTGGAGGCTGCCAAACTGAAAACCAAAGTAGCTCCACCAAACACTAATGCAGTTGCAACTGCAAATGCCTTCCCAACTGTAAAATACACTTTGTTAACTTACAAATTTAACATAAATACACCATAAAAATCTCATTAGCTCCTCTTACCACATTCAATTAAAATTATCCACAATTTAGCTATCTTTTAGAAAATTACAATTAAACCCCTAACTTTTTGTGCCTGTAAGTCCCTGTTGTTTTAAAAATACCATTTTAATCCCTAAGGAAAGGATGTTTGTTTAACAAATTATACTCTTCACCACCATAAAATTTTAAAATGTACATAGCATTCCTTGACATTTTTTACTATAACATAATTTCCCCCTATAATTCTAAAGATTAGAACACCTTAGTCCCTCAAATCATACATTATTTGTAATGTTAAAAGCATTTATCTTGAAATGATAAGGACTCAAGTGTTACAAACTTACTGTGAGCAAGGCCTTCAGTAGCAGCCTTCAATTTCTCAGGATTGACAGGGGTATATCTGTCCTTTCGCAATTCATTAGCGGTGGAAGCCAAGACCGAACCCTCTTGCGACGGCAGTTCCCACCTGAAAAAATTCTCCACATTATATGCCAATAACAACAAATTCAATTTTGAAAAAATTAAGGTTTCGAATTCTACTGTTTACCTTTTGGGACCAAAAGTGACCTGAGGAAAAGAAAGGTAAGCTCTAAGAGGATTAAGCTTATCCGGTGAAACAGCAGAAGAGGACGCCGGTGACCGATCGGAGTGAAGAGTCCACTTCGATGACGTGGAGAAGGAAGATGAATCGGACGGCTTACCGTAAATGTAGGAGGGAAGAGAATGTCTCAAGACTTCTGGAAGCACGTCTGCTTGGGATTCTTGATTCTTGGTGGTGGGGGAGGTAGAGTTAGGGGTTTTAGTGGCGGTAGAGGCGGCGGTGGAGGATTTCTCGGCGAGACGGTTAACGGCGTGTTTGGATTCCTGGAAAAAGAAGGCCGCTTCCTTTCCCGCTAGTCTTCCCGCTAGAAAACTCATTTGCTATTTTTGGACTTTGCTTGGATCGACCGGCAAGCTTTTGATTTGGTTCAACTTAGTTTAATTTTGTTAGTATTTATACTGTTTTTTTTTTTTTTTTGAAACGAGTATTTATACTGTGTTAGTAACCAATAGAATATGAACTGTTATTTTTTTTTATTAATTTTTTTTGTGTTATATTGAAAATTTATATTATATTATACAATATCAAATATATATAATTTTCTATTAGCATAATGCATACACAACCTCTTTAACTTGCCAGCTTTTTTCACTTTGGCACCTCAACTTATGCTTTTGCCATTTCAACACTCAAATTTGCTTAAAATGTAATTTTTAAACCTCTGTCATCACATTAGCAATCAACATGCGACACATAGAGGTGTTTAACTGACCATAATCTGCAAGTAGAGGTGTGAACTTGACAAAAAGTGGCAAGTATAGGGGTGGTAGATGTATTATATCATTAGATTAGTGTATTTTAGGCAAAAAGTGACAAGTTCAGGTATTAAAATGGCAAAATCGTAAGTTGTCAAAGTGAAAAAAGCTGGCAAGTTCAGAGGGCTAGATATGTATTAAGCCATTTTCTATCCTTCTTAAATGTTAATTTTTTTAAAAAAAATTTCTCATTCTTTTACTTTTTCTTAAACCGAATATTTAATTTCATATTACATATTAATTAAATATAAACAGTGAAAATAAAGGGGATAAAAAGAGAAATGAGACTACCTGAATTTCATTTTTATTTTTAACTCAAAGGAGGCATAAACACGAGAACAAAAAGTCCAGCAATTTCACTCTCAGTTATTATTTTTGAATTTGCTTAAAAAGAAAAGAAAGTTTTTATTGATGTAGTTATTTAAATTTTAATTTTTTGACAGCTAATTTAAAAAAATTGCTCACAAGAAGAAAATTTGCTTTTCTTGTAATTTAATAGATAAATTATAGAAGGATTTTGACATTTTATTTTAATAAAAGTTTATCCAAAAAAAATATTTATAGTATAAGTGTTGAAATGATAAACATATGTTTATTTTAAGTATGTTACCTCATAACCTGAGTAGTTTAGTGATTATTTGTTTTTTAAATATATCATTCATAAAAAAATTTTGAATTTTATTATTCTGAATTTGTAGAGTATGTTGTAAGAAATTAAACTATTATTATATTTAAGTTTTTTTTTTTGAGCTGATTGAAGTAGTTTAATTTCCTACCACAAGAAAAGAACCAGAGGATCGAATCCTAATTTTCACATTTGATATCCACACATTTTACTATTTAGACTAGTCACGGAGACTTGTATTTAAGTATTTGATTTAATTTTTAATAAAAAAGAAATTTACCGTGTGATTTTAATAACTTCGCCCAAGCATTTAGTTTATGTATCTAATATGGTCGTCTTTCGTGCTTGATACTCCAAACCTTTTTGTTTTGAAAAAGTTTACATTTCTTCGTCATCCATAATGAAAATGAGTCAGGTGTAGGGGCTATATTAAAATGTTGAGAAAGGAAAATTTGTATCTTCATTCATGTACCTGCACCAATTTGATTCTTGATGATCAAGCAGTAAAACATATCCTCGTTGTTATTTATTACTTGGAGGAGAAGGGACGGCGGGGCCTAAAAGAAGAATCCGTGATGTGTTATATATATATATATATATGGTTGAACCGAGATCTAGCTGGTAAAAGCTCGATAATGGCTTTCTCCATTAAAGGCAATGGCTCACGGCGGAAGAGATTGGTGCGAAAATGATCATAGTCGTCATATATAGCCTTACGAAAAATATACTAGCACATTGCATCTTGGTGTTCATATAAAATGATTGGCCATCCATAGCCTTAAGAAAAATATACAAGGCTGTTGGCCTAGTTAAAATATCCTCAACTTTACCAGTTTTAACCATTTTAATATGTTTTTTCAATTTCTACATAAAAAATTGAACTCTACATATTTTAATAATTTTAATATGGTCTTTTGAAATTTATAAAAAATCATAAATTTATAATTTTTTAACAATTTTAACTTATATTTTTTAAAACATTTATTCAAAAAAATTGTTAAAACTCGTAAAGTTTATAATTTTTTAAGTAATTAGGCTAATATTAAATTATATTTGTTCCATCAATATTTTAACATCTTATAAAATATTGTAGTGTTTAACGTTGAGATGACACCAAACTTCTTTTAATTTAACAAAGATAATTTAATGAGTTAGAAAAAATTTTCTTCCTAAAATATACCATTTTAAAATGAAAAAAATAGTATTTCAAATTGTTATAAATTTAAAATTCCTTATATGACATTTAAATGAATTTTTACTTAAAAAAACGTGTTAAAATGATTAAAAAGGTGTAAAGTGTACAATTTTAAAGTGAAAAAAGATATTTCATTGTCATATAAACAATTGCAAACTTATGACAAATTAAAAAAAAAATATATATATATTTTAAATAATATATTTTAAGGATAATTTTTTGCTAAATCATTAAATTCTCTCTTTTTTTTTTTAAAATTAAAAGATGTTTTTGGTGCTATATCAATATTAAACAATTACAACATTTTATCAGATACTAAAATATTAATTAAAAAAATATATTTTAACATTAAATAAGATTTTTTCGTTGATAAATTTTAAAAAATATGCTAAAATTATTAAAAAATGTAAAGTTTATAATTTTTTTAAAATGTATTAAATTGTTAAAATATATAAGGTTAAAGATTTTTAAGTAAAAATTGAAAAACATGCTAAAATTATTAAAACTCGTAAAGTTCAGTAATTAGGCCTCAATCATATAAGGTGATAGAATTTTGTGATTTTTATAAAAATAAACCAAAAACGGAAAATTTTTTTAAAAATATGGTTGATTTTTTTTTCAAAACTAAATTTTTCAGCAAAAAAATTTCAAAAATACGGCACTCTTCAAATAGAATAGTAAACAAAAAGAAGGGAAACACAAATATCAATTTAAGATTCCAAATATAAAACAACTACTAGTTGCTTATCTTATCCACACCACTAGTAGCAAAAATTTAACAGCACAAAATTTTTAAAATCAATAAATAACATAAAAACAACCTAACATAACTTCAAAACAACCATTCAACAACCAAAAAATAACTAGAAAACAACTTAAAAATAAACAATTCGAATAACTCTATTTTACAAAGTATAAAACAAATAACATCAAAACAACCCTTCCACAACCATATATAAAATAACTTAAAAACAGCCTGAAAAACATTTAGTAACTAAAAATAAGAAAAGAAAGATCAAAACAACCTTACATAACCTCAGAATAACCATTCAACAATCACAAAACAACCTCAAAATAATATGAAAATAACTTTCAGAAGACAATATGCAATATCAAAACAACCTCAAAACAACCCTTCATATTTTTTCCAAATTAAACTAATGAAAACAGATTGAACAATCAAAACAAAATAAAGAAGAAAAAAAAAACTCAATAATCACCCAATTATCTAAAACCAAAAAGAATGAAATTTAACACATACCCATTATAATTCTTGATAATTAGTGAGATGGTGGATTTCTAGTAGACCAAAAAAAAAATTTGGAAAAGTGATGCTTTATAAAATTTGAGATGAAAATTGAATTGGAAAATTTATGAGTTTACTCTATTTCAATAAATACAAGTAAAGATTTTTTTTTTTTAACAAATCAATCTATTATTAGAGGTGTTAATTTTACAGATTTTATAATAGTTAATATTGAGTTTGTGAGGAGAAAAAGGAAAAGCGATGAGTAGAAGAAGAAGAAAAAGAGATGAGAAAAATAAAAAGAACATAAAAGAAAAGAAAAGAAGAAAAAAAAATTAAATGAAGAAAAGAACGTAAAAATAAAAATAAAAACTAAAAAATACTGTATTTTTGAAACACATGTAGATTAAATGTGAAAAAAAAAAAATAAACTACTGTATTTTTAAAAATATTTATTTATTTGTGATATTTTAACTAGAAATTTCGACTTTGAGAAAGCTACACGTCTCCGACCCAAAATGTATGATTAGACCCATAAAAAATGGTTTGAGTTTGTTGGGCTATGTTTGCCTGTGTTATTTTGTTTATTTACAATTAGTATATCCTCAATTGTAGGGAGAGTGATAACAATTTGAGAGCAAGAATAATGTATAATTAATGGAGATAGACTGTAAATTAGCAAAAATGTGAAGTCTTTTATAGCTGGATCCTCTCCGTCATTGTCCCACTGTTACAAAAGATGGTTACATAGTATAGTTGTAGACTATGACCCTCCCCTCCAAAAAAAAAAAAAAAAAGTGTAATTATTTGAATTTTTAAAAATTAAATAACACTAAGCATGGGACAAAAAATTTTAGTACCAGATTGAACTAGGGGTGAGCACGGTTTGGGTAAATCCGGGGAAAAAAATTCTCCAGTACCGTACCATATTTCGGAGATTTTAAAAATAAAATCTCCAGTACCAGTACCAGTTTTTGGTACGGGAATAACGTGTTGTACCAGTTTTTCGGTACGGTTCGGTACAAAAATTGGTTCTTTCAGAACGGATCGGTATGGAACGGTACGGTTCGGGAATTCGGGAATTTATATTATTAATTAAAAATATATTTATTATCAACAAATAAAATAATAAAAAAATCATTTTATAACCTATTTAAAAAAATAATAAATAATGCTAACTAATAAATAAATTAATAAACTTGAACTAAGATGTTACATAAATATTTTGTTTTGGTTAAATAACCAAAAAATTTATTCTTAATAGATATATGATAATATAT
>CATIWO010338399.1:0-10737 GCA_949673435.1 Macaranga tanarius | reverse complement strand
GTCATGGATGATTTCATGTGGTGGGACCCCATGATGTCATGCATAATGTCATGATGATGTCATGTGGTGGGACCCCATAATGTCATGGATGATGTCATGGATGATGTCATAGTGATGTCATGTATGATGTCATCATGATGTCATGATTATGTGGCAATCTCTACACTTTATTTTGTCTTTAGTGTTTTTGGATATGCATTCTTTTTGGTGAATGTTTTTGGTTGTTAATCTTCTACCTTTGTTCAAGTGTTGAACAAAAAAATGGTAAGGAGTTTTGTTGGACAAAACGTGAACACCAATAACAAGAAATCAAAAACACACAAACCCTTAATTGTTCTTGCTTGGTAGATTAAATTAGAGCAAGCTTTTATGAGGGTCACTTAAGAGGGACTTACTTCTAATTAAATCTGGGCAAGAAAGGTGATTTGGTGAGAGCTTGGCGATTCAAGCTAGAGGCCATACACTTGGGTGGCTAGAGCATGTGATTCAAGAGTTGAATCTTCTATACCAAAGTAGTAGATACTTGTGGTCTTCATCAAACACTTAGAGTTTATAAGTTACTTTCAACTTGAACTTGGAAGTGCTTATTGATATACATGCTTGTGTGTTTTATTTTAGCTATGTGTTAATTGCAAATTGGATCTTGGAGATTGGAATTCTTCATTTGATGAAGAACTATACAAGTGAAAATTTTTGAATTTTACCCTTTTTGGCAAGTGCTTCCGCTACGTCTTGTTGCATAGCATGTTTCCTTTCATTTCAGCCATAATATGTGACAATTAAAATATAGAAATCATGCAAGAAAACAATTCTACTTCCAAGCACCATACGTCTGGCTTGTGTTCACCTTCCAATCATGTTACTATTTGTTCCAACTAAGATCATGTTAGCTTGAGCATGCTAATGTTCTCGTGTAATTAATTAAACTAGAATGTTGTAAGATAACAACTTTATCATATGGCAAGTGATTAATTCTAGTATTTGGCACTATCTACTGACTACCATTCTTACTGTAAAAAAATGTACAATGACTCTAACAGCAATACTGCTTATGTGGATTGATATTACTACCATCTTTTTTTAAAGAGTCAAAACTTATGGTATTAAATTTGTGTCAAACACCTAATATTTTATTCAATTCATTTTTATCTCTACCTCTATTTCACCTTGTGTGTGCATGAAAACATTTAACTTCATATAAAATTGTTTTCTTAGTACCATTAAAGATATGTATGGCACCATAGCATCTAAATTAACTATCTTCGAATAGTGATTTTTTTTTTGGCCCATGTCGGCTTTATGAGCTTTTATCAAAACTCTCAATTGTCGATTTTAAAATAGTTTTTATATTGCTAAGCTATCATTTCATAGATTTACAGTTATACTTAGTTTTCTAACATAATTTGACATGGTCATTGCTTCCCTCTAATCAAAAAATATAGAGTAGCATTTTTTAAGCATATATGATACATAGTATGAGAGTACAATTGTTCATAGATGCAATCAACACAAGCACAAACAAATATTTATAGTCACTTGCAACATAAGTTTATGCTATAAACAAGTCTTTTAATAAAATATGAGAACTAACCTTTTCGGGGAGGGAGATTAATGCCCAAGTTCTCACGGGAAAGAATAATCTCATTAGCTTCTTGCAATATTAGTACTATTCCTAAATCTTTTAAGAAATAACTTCACTATTTGAATTATCAGGTGATATCTTGCAAGGAGAAGTGCCCTATGACATCTCTGGAGTTATTGAATTTATCTCATAATAACTTAAAGAAGCTTATAAGGAATATTAGTTTGTCAAGGCTGGAGGAAGCTCTTAAGTGCCCTTTAGATGGCCTCAGGAAAGGATAAGCACTGAATAATCTAGAAAGTGTCTATATTAACTGTGATAAGCTGGATCTTACTATTGACTATTATATGAGTGCACTCAATATAAAGCACACTAGAGCACATTAGGGTCTGGCACGTGTATATCATCTCAAAAATCAACGCAAAGCTGCTTATTATGAGATGACAACATTGATAGAGAAAGCCATAAATAATGCATCTGCTTATGATAAGCGTTCTGAGTACTGTGACCGTGACCTGGCCAAAGGTGATCTTTCAATAACGACACAACTAGATCCTCTGAGGACATACCCCTACAGATATAGGGCATCAGTGTTGATGGATGACCATAAAGAAGCTGAGGCCATAGCAGAGCTTTTAAAGGCCATAGTTTTCAAGTAAGATTTACAGCTGCTCCATCTTTGAGCTACATTTTATGACTCAATGGGTGACAATATCTCTACCCTTCTATACTATGAAGTTGTCCTTTATCTTGATGGCAACCATAGTAATACAATTGAGCTCTATAATAAAGTAAAGAAGCATGCAGATGAACAGCAAAAGTGAGAATATGAAACACATATTGGCATTACATTTTTATTAAGACAATATCTTTATTGTCGGCTCTCGTTGATTATATATATATATATATATATATATATATATATATATATTAGTACAAGAAATGCCAGCGTTTGTCCGGGCAAGTCATCTTTTTAGATTTAACTTTTCATGTTTGGTTCTAGCGCCAATTGCAACTTCAGATCCATTTTATTTTTGTAGTGCCTATATGTTTGGTCTCTAGTTTGACAGGTACAGAGTTAGAAATCAGCCTCTCTTAAGCTGCTTCCTTCTGCGTCTTTTATCACCTTCAAATTTTCCCGTGTGCTTTTTACCTCTTCCATGCTTATAACAACTTGATGACTTCAATTCTGACGGAGAACTACTACATTCTTTATCTGCTGAACCAGAACTGCTTTTGGCCTTTCGTTGTTGCCTGATTTGGTGTGGCAAATATTCACACAAATCATTAGTGATGCTGCTAAGTCTAATGCATGTGAAGAAGTTGATTGAAAAATTTATGTTCTCGCGATCATCTTTGGGGAAAAAAGATTCAAACGAGTCTTGTATAGTGGGATCTTTAAGTCGCTCATTCAATTTTTGATTTCTAAAATGCTCTGACAACTCCTGAAATAGAATTTTGATGAATATATACGAAGAAGATGTGATGTCCTCCTTAGTTAAGCGCAAATAAGCAAACAAATGCCAAGAAAGTGCATCAGTGGCAAATAAATGGGCAAAATACTTCGCCACATTAGGCAGTCTGTTTGTTTCTAGCCTGTGAATCATAAAATATTGCTGAACAAAGCACTGCTCAAAATTCTTCCGATAAGGCAGCGCCTACTTTCAAATTCAGCCCTGCGAGGAAGGCAGACAGAGACAGCTCATTCTCACTTCCGATATGCATTGCTAATCATGCAAAACCTCTATTGGTGTTGTTGTCGATGTTTGGTGTACTCGCTATCACTTTAATTCCATATGAAGGACTGCTTCCTCTCCTTCGTGCTATATGCTACTCAGCATTATATATTTGCAGCTAGGTGGCTTTCAGCTGGGATAAATAAATTATTTTATTTTAATAAGTAGTAATACAGTAGTACTCTCCAAGTACCTGTAATTCCATCTTTGTATTCCCTTCGAAGACTCCATATGTAGTCCTTCTATCTCCTTTCTTTTTTTTTTTTTCAATTGTATGCATGAGGCTGTTCATTGAAATAGTTGAATGATTAAGCTTTCATGGCCAAAGACTATTAATAGAGCATAAAGTTGAGAAAATTTCCTATAGACGGCGCCAATTGATGAATGCTGAACCTCCTTCGGACCTACAAACACAAAAGAAAACCTTGGATGAGCCTGGGATCCTCAATCCATAGGTTCTCTGATACTTAAGTTAGAGAAGATATTCATTCAACTTAAGTTGTTTAAGAGATGAAACATGCGCTTATACAGACATATGAGAGACATACTTAATCCAACTCGAATTAGTACTTTATATGAATCCTTTTCCTTTATCAATTGAGTCTTTTTATCCTTAATAACTTCTCATATGGACATAAAGTCATCTTTAAACTTAGTTCTTTGGGCTTGGGGCCTTCTAGGTCGACTATCAGCGAGGGACACAAAAGGGTGTCTCTCCCCCAAGAAGCTCCATAGAGTAGTTTAGTTTTGGGTTCTCTTGCTCCTTCTTAAAAATAAAATAAATTACTAATGAGGAAATAGTTTATTGGTCACTTCTTTTCAAGAGTATTATAAGGTGGTAGAATTTGAATTATTATACAATCCATCATATTTAAATTGTTTGACACTTCTATTAATAAAAAATAAAATAAATTAATAAATGCACATTGCGTGATATTTCTTGTTGGTTTTTTCTTATTTTTCTCTAAATTTTAATGTGGTTCCAAATAATTATTTTTATTTTTATAATTTATAAGAGAAAGTTGTACTACTCTATAATATTCAGAAATCAAAAAACTTTTTTAATATTATAAATTTTTTTTTGTCATTTATGTATGAAATTTAAATTTTAAATTATTTCATTTAGCAACTTATTGTTAAAAAAAAAATAAATAAAAAAATAAATAAAACTTTTTAACACTACAAATTGATATTCCAGCAGAGAGATAAATATGTTTATCCATCCATATATATTTAAGGGTTGATTTGAGACAATTAAGGCACTGTAATGGATTAGCAGTGGAGTACATTGGTGACATGAGACGGGAAAGAAGTAAAATATGATGGCTAAAAGAAGTTTCCACATGCAAGAGCTTCTCAAGGTTAGGCGATAGGTAGCATATTTGACTAAAACCCTCATTTACTTTTTTTTTTCTTTTTTTTTTTTTGTCTTAGCAGTACTCGAATAAGCTGTAGGCTTAGTCAATGCTCCATAATAGTCTTGACTTTTTCAATTTATACGTACATAATTTATCAAATAAAACCATTGTCAAAGATTTTCTCTTATCTTATGCAAAAACATGTGGATTTCATTTCATAAATTTCGTACCTTAGTTAAAGAGATAAGAAAAAATTAAAAAAATATATTTGATTTAGTAGATTGAAAGAACTTAGACTTTGCTTGGTTGGACATAATGGGCCCTGTAATGGAATGTCCATTACATTCTATGATCCATTACTATTCTTGGTAGAAGATTTTTTTTTTGTTCCAATGTAATAGGGATTACAAAGGGAATTCTCATTACTTTCAAAGCTGTATTTGGCAATCCATAAAAAATCTGGGTATTCCTCATTACAATACATTTATGAAAAATTACTAAAAATATCCTACTTTTTAATTTTATTTACTTGAAAATCTTAACTTTATTTATTACTTCTATGCCTAATTTTCTTTTCATATATGCCCCCCCATGCATTATTTTATACCTTATTTTATTTTCTTACATGTCCTATTATTTATTTTATTTTTATTTTTTATTTTTTCTTATTTTTTACTGTTTCTCTTTTTTTTTTTTTTTTTTTTTTCTCCTATTTTTTCTTTCCCTATTTTTTTTTTATTTTTTTATCTCTTTTTTTTCTTTCTTTTTATCTCTTTTTTTATTTTTTCTTTATTTTTTCTTATCCTCCCATTATTTTTTCTCATCCTTGAAATGAGGATAGAAATTGAAAAAAATAAAATATAAAGTACGTTGAATTAACATATCATTGTATAAGCCAAATTCACAAGATTAAAAATGCTAATACCATTATTTATAAACATAATCTTAAACTTCAACCACCTTCCTATTATAGATTTTTTTTTTTTTTTGACAAAAGGCTATTTCATTGATGGAAATAGATAGTACAAAAATATAATAGAGCATCTATGTTCAAAAAAATGGAACATAATAGAACATCTGCAGTGAGGTGGGAAGCCATATAACATTGGGACATAGCCAAAACTGTGTCTCACAATATACATAAAAGTAGGGGTGTAATTGAGTCGAACCAAGCCGAGTTTTAGCATGTTCGAGCTTGGCTCGGCCTAAGAGAGTTGTGTTCGAGCTCGGTAATTTTCTAAGAAATGAAGTTCGAGCTCGAGCTTGTTCACGAACGAACCGAGCTCGTAAATATTCATTTGTTTGCTCGGTTTAAAGTTCGATTTAATGCTCAATTAGATGTTTATTTGTTTGTTTGTTTGTTCGTTAATTAGAGGTTCGTTTGTTTACTCGGTGTAGGACTCGATTATAAGCTCATTTGCTTGTTTGGTTAGAGGCTCGGTTTAGGCTCGTGAAGGAGCTCGTTTGTTGTTCATGACAGCTCGTTTATGAGTTCGTTGGGCTCGAATAAGAGCTCGTTTGTGAGCTCATTTGAACCTAAAAAATGAGATATACAAAGCAATATATATCAACTACTCACATCATACTACAAAAATATATTCAACCTACAATAACACAACAAAAATATACTCAACCTACATAAAAAAAAAGGTAACATTAGATAAGTAAATACTAAATATTAAACTAAACAAAGTATCAATGGATTAAATGCAATAATACAGTCATTATAAACTTAATCATAAAAAAGGTAACATTAGATAAATAAATACTAAATATTAAACTTAAAAAAGTATCAATGTATTAAATGTATTAAATGCAATAAAACAGCAGCCTCCAAAACTGAAATCAGCAGCCCCAACATGAACCAATGTTGATTCTCAGAAGTTGTACATATTTCAATGATACCTCTTGATCTGTAGGACTACTACTACTACTACTACGCATCAACTTCTTCTTTATTAGCCAATCCAATAGAATTGGCGTTGCATCAGCGGTTAATGACCGGATTATAAAGAAGAAATTGACAGGGATATCTTCACCAGCAATCTCAAAGTCATCGAGGGTGTCGCTTTGTTCAATGAAAAAAGTGCTCCCTGTTGCATCTACAATGCCATACATAAAGAAGATCATCAATAAAGGACTGAGTAACAGAAGGAGCTTTGCATGTCTTACTTCTTCTACTAAGCAGACGTTCCTTGGATGCTGTGATGATTCAATTGTTGGAGAGGACTATTCTTGATGAATAACTGTTGAATGTTCATGGTTGAATGAGAAAGAGGATTCTATAATAGCTGCTTTGTCCATCCACCTACACTTCACTAAATTAATTATAATCATTTAATTATTTCTGTTGTTTCAAATAAAAGAAAGAACACCAAAAAAATAACAACAGAGATGAGTCAATTTACTAACTAGCAATGCTTGAGCAACTAATAGGAAGCTCATAAATCATATATAAACAGATAGATTCACCTTCAACACAATTAGGCTAGAACTCAGAACAAAAACGTCATTTAATTATAGATCAAGCACCAAATCGAATAAATCCACAGATCTTGAAAATTAACGTACAATTAAATGATTACAATCACGTAAAAACAGAGATCCAAAACTATAAAAACCAAAACACTAAACGGATGCTGAGATCCTGCTCAAAATCTTAAGATCACACGAAATGAGATAAATGAATTTATTAACAAAAAAACTCAATTTCACCTATTGAGTAAAAGATCGGATCCAAGAAAATAAAAAAATTAAAACAAACAGAAAGGGAGCAGTGAAAATTGAGAAGGAAAATAAATGAAACTAAAAGCGAGAGAGGAGGATGAGAAAGTTCAAAACCTGAGAGAGAGAAGAGCCAAACGGCGAAATTGAAATGGGGAGATCTTCAAGGCTGCTATGAAGAAGAGGTAACGTGACTGCTGAAACAAAGCTGCGAAGAAGAGCTTTAAGGCTGCTGCTGAAACAAGGCTGCTGCTGCTGCGAAGTGGACTGCTTCAAGGCTGCTGAAACGAGCCTGTTCGTGACTGCTGGAAACAAGGCTTCTTCAAGGCTACTGCGAAGAGATAACTTGTATTGCTATGAAGAAGAGGAAGATGATAATGGCTGCTTGTAAAGAAGAAGACGAAGATGACGATTGATGAAGGAAGCAGCGAAGGAAAGGGTCCAAAGGGAGCGGCTGCAATTTTGTTGAGACGAAGAAAAAGAGGAAAGCAATTAGGGTTATTTTTGTTAAAGTAATTATTTTTAGGTTAAGGTAACTTCAAAAGTTTAGATCAAAACTTCAAAACTACGTAGTTTTGTTAAGTTAAAATTTATATTATTTTTAGATTAATAAAGTTAATTAGGTTATAAATTATAATTATTAATAATTTGAAAATAAGTATTATTGATTTATAAAAATTTAATAAAATAGACATGAAAGAATATAATTTAAGTTTTACATTATGAATTATATTAATAGTATATATTAAGTATATTTAATTTATTACATATAGTTTATATGAAATTGTTATCCTATTATTCAGTATATACTGGTATTAAGTATTAACATATGTTATTATTCAAATAAATATATATAATTCTATTAACATATGCTATTAATACAATTAAGATTACTATCTTACACTAAATATATATAATTCTATTGTAGATGATAGCAATATTAATACATATCAAGTTCAAGTATATATATATATATTTATATTAGCACAATTGACAATATATATTTTTAATTAGTACTAATACTTAATATGATACTATTTTACTTATAGTTAATTTACAAAAACCATTCACTATGTATTTTAGCTATCATTGACATTCAATAGTTTGTAATCTTAGTAGCTGATTGATAAAATTCAATAATTTGATTATTCTCAATAGTAATCTTAGTAGTTGATTGATAATTGATACTCAATATATAGTTAGTAATTTTATGGTAATCTTAGTAGTTAATTGATTTAAATTTATTTATATTTAGTAGAAGTTTTATATATTAAGACAAATATAAATTTACAAAAACCATTCACTAAACATTTTAGTTATAATTGATACTCAATAGTTAGTGATCTTATGGTAATCTCAGTAGTTCATTGATACTTAATATTTATTATTTAGTAATCTTATAGTTAATAGATTCATGAGTTATTTTTTTAAAAAAACTTATTAGTAGTATTAAACACTAAAATTATATATATAGTTCCATGAGAAATTATGCAATTTTTTAATATGAATTACAATCATATAATACTATTAAAATTACATAATTTTATTAATTTTATCAACATTAAAATCATATAAATGATCTTAAAACTAATGTCCTAACATTATATAGTAGTTTTTCAACTCATATTATGTTTAATCAATATTAATTTATATTATATAATACTAAAGTGATTTTATAGTTATTATATAAATTGATACTTCATTGATACTATAATTGATACTTCATAATTTGTAATCTTATAAACTTATGATAATTTTAGAAATTAGTTGATAATTAGTATTTCTTATATAGTAATCTTATAGTTAATAGGTTATACATTAATTAGTATTTACTTGACATTCATTTTTCATACTAATAGAAGTTATAAAATTCATACTAATAGAAGTTATAAATTAATTTTTCATGTTAATTAATGTCAAGTAAGTATACTAGAAAATCTTATGGTAACCTTATAGTTAATAGGTTCGTGAGTTAAATTTATTTAAATTGAATAGTAAAATTATATATTACAACTATATACGTTGTTCCATGATAAATTATGCAATTTTTGCTAAATTTAATAATAATAATCTAGTATTATATAATATTTTCTAGTATACTTACTTGACATTAATTTTTCATGTTAATATTAATTTATATTATACCTAAAAAAATATTTACCTTTGTATTGCAACTAATAGTTTTCAATTATATTTACTTAATATTCATACTAATATACATTAAAATTATATGATTTATTTAATACTAATGTTGAATGTTAATACTAATTTATATAATAAATATGTAATTTTTTAAAGTAATATTTACTTAATTTTATAATCACTAATTATTAGTAATCTAATCTTGTTTTTAGTAACCTTATCGTAATCTTATAGTTGGTGATCTTAGTAGTTATTAATTTTAATAGTTAATTGATATTTAGTATTTAGTAATTTTATAGTTAATAAATTAATAAGTTAATTTTTTAATTTACTTAGTATAAAGTAATTTTTTTCATGTTGATTTAAAATATACTTAATAATTATAAATTTGTGTAGTGATATAGTTTCACTAATGTGTTGTATATCAAAACTATGTAGTTTTGTATTCATTACTAAGTTTGCATTTATTAGTATTATATAATAATTATTAAAATACTTCATAATATTAAGATTATTTATAGTACGTATTTTCTTAATTTTACACTAACCATTTTAGCTATAACTAATACCCAATAATTAGTAAATTTGTAGTAATCATATAGTTGGTGATCTTAGTAATTACTAATTTTAATAGTCAATTGATATTTAATATTTAGTAATCTTATAGTAATTCATACTAATATACATTAACATTATGTAACATCATTGATATTTAATACTAATTTATGTTATAAATATGTAATTTTTACTGCAATTATAAATTTTTAATTATATTTACTTAACATTCACAATAATATACATCAAAATTATCTAATTTTTATACCAAACGAGCTTGTTCGCGAGCTTGTTCACGAACATCCTAAACGAGCTTGTTCGCGAACATCCTAAACGAGCTTGTTCGCGATCCTGTTCACGAACATCCTAACGAGCTTGTTCGCGAGCCTGTTCACGAACATTATAAACGATCTCGTTCGCGAGCTTGTTCGCAAGCCTGTTCACGAACATCCTTAACGAGCCCGTTCGCGAGCTTGTTCGCGAACTAGTTCACGAACATATTAACGAGCCTGTTCACGAACTTTAACGAGCCAAGTTTTGAGGTGTTTGAGCTCTGTTCGTTTATCTTTCGAGCCTCAAAATTATGTTCGGGCTCTGTTCATTTAACTTAACAAACGAGCTCGAACGAGCTTTTAACGAG
>CATIWO010338311.1:0-18793 GCA_949673435.1 Macaranga tanarius | reverse complement strand
TTTGTTGTTGGTTTTATTTTCTAGTTAGGTTTTGATTTTTGACAATTTCGTTGGGATTTGATTTCCTTCCTTAGTTAGGAGTATTTTTATTTTCTTCCTAGTTAATTAAGGGTTGGTAGGTTTGTGCCACCCTATAAATATGTAAGTCTCATGCCTATTAGAGGCAGTCTTAGTTTTTGGTGATTAATAAAATTCCTTTGTTTTCCCAATTTTCGGTATTTTTTTGTGAATCAACGAAATTGATGTCTAGTTCCTGGTAGTCTTAGGACTCAACAGGTTTTGGAATATCACCTACTGACAATCGTGCGCAATTCAACAGTTCGAGATAGTTATCCTTATTTTTTTATACCTTCCGCTGCGTCAAAAATTTAATGAATGCAATAAAATTACAATTAAAATATAATTTATTCATCCTTTTAAAGAAAATCTTGGAAAAATATGTTTTAAATTAGATAAAATAAATTTTTAACTTAATTATGTTATTTAATTTCAAGAAAATAGATTTAAGACATCAATTAACAACTACAAAAAAAACAATAGTAATTCCAAAATAATATTATACCAACTTATTCGATTAATTAAAAAAAATTAATTAAAAGTCTTGTTCAAATTGAAAATAAAAATTCCTATAATATATAATTTTCAATAATAAAAATTAAGTTTCAATCGAATTAATAATTTTAAAAATAAATTATAAATTACAAATTAAAAATATATTTCATTCACCATCTCTCTAATTTTTAGATGAATTTAATTATATAATCATCAATAACAAAATTTTCATTTTAATTAATAATCATGCTCAATGAATTTTGTTTCTTCATATAATGGTATTGTTTCATGAAGATATTAATGAATAATAAAGAAAACTAAAATTTAATATTAAATTTGAAACTGAAAAATATTACAAATTTGATTCATTTTAAATGCTATTGAAAATTAAAAATAGAATTTATCCAAATGTAATTAAGATAACCACTACTCAATTACGGCTTGATTTCAAAATATTATTTAAACGAGAATAATTATTTCCCAACTGATTCCAATTGGTGCCGGTTAAAAGCTTAATGGGAATGTCGTCGTCTATTTAAAAATTCATCAATAGCGTCGCCTATTGTGCGCGTGAACCACACACGCCTTCCAAAACACGTCACCTAGGAATAGTAAAGGGCGGGGAGCAAGAACAAAATTTGCTGCATTTAAAACAAAAACAGAAAAACGAAAGCAAAGAAAGAAAATTTTTACAGAAACAAATAAAAGAAAGAAATCTAATCTCTGTTTTCTCTGTTTTTCTTTTTCTTGATTAGTTGAATTCAATTATTCATTAATGTACAGATAAACAAAACATATTTATATGTAACCTTAAAAACAAACACAGATAGATAGATTCACTCACACAGAAAGCAAAAACCAAAAAAAAAAAAAAAAAAAAAAAAAAGCTAAGCTTAAGCAATTCTCTAATATTTTTGACCTTCAATTGCACATGGCTTGCTTGTCTGGGTTTCTCTCTTTCTCCCCACATTTTTGTTTTTCATTATTCTTCACATGCTCTCTCTCTTTCTTGCAGTAGTTAATTAACCTTTATGTTTCTTCCTTTTTTTTTTTTACAGTACTTATTTAAAAACTATCCACTCTCATCATTTTAAGAGATTCCTCAGATCTACAGTGGAAAACTTTGTGTCCACTCTGCAACCCCACTAAAACAAAAAAGCTTCCTTCGGTGTTCTACAGAGTGTTTTCTTTTCTGGGTTGCTTCTGTTCAATAAAAAAGGTTAGTTCTTTTCAATTAAATGCTCTGGAATTTTTGTTCATGGAAGAATTTTGACTTCTGGCTTTGCTCTGTTTCATGAATCTCAATTAGGAGAATTACGTGGTTTGATTTTAGAAGTTTCACATGGTAATTTGTGATTTCCAAGTTGTTGTTAAGTAGGAGAATGTAATGTAATAAAAAGATTTTTATATTTTTAATGACAGATAAGTCTTCAATGATAGAATTTGAATCTAACGTCACCCTGTTCCTGAAAGTTGATCAAATGATTATAATTTTTTTTTTATTATCTTGAATTATACTCTGTTTATGTTAGTTCTTCAATAAGCTATTTACGGCTTGGGCACTTGCCAGCATATTAGTTTTGAATTTTTTTTTAACCGTTTCTTTATTATTTGTAGAAGAGTGATCATGCCTTAATTGAACAAAGTTACTCTGAATTGTACTTCCTGGTACCATTTGCAACTTGACTTTGTTACTTTTATAACTTAATTTACTTCAATTTTACTCATTATTCATTCTTGATCGTGAAGTAGCAGAGTTCCCTTGTGTTCTGTATATTTGTTTCTAGATGAATGACTTTTTTTTTTAATTTGTTGAATTGCTAAGATTTATTTGGATTCTGCTAGTAATGTTGAGGATATAATTTCATCTGCCACATGTTTTTGCATTTCAGAAACCTAACAAGATTCAGTGTATCTCCTCGAAAATTTGGTTATCTGCCTTTGGGTTTCCAAGATTATCTCGTAAGTTGTCTGTGACTGGGTTAGATGCACGGTCTGCTGCATGTTCCAAGGTTGTAATATACGTCACAGATGCATGAACTGAATGTAAGTGATACGAAATTCGGAAAGATGGAGCACGATCAAACTGATCAAATTGAAGATATGGACATTGAAGTTGTCCCTTCAATGTGGCCTGAAGATATTGATAGTGAAAAGCCATACAATATAGAAAAGCCAGGAAGGGATCAAGATATGTTGGAGGAGGTTACAATAGTTGATGAGCCAACTATAGTAGATTTTCACCATCTTATAGAGCTAACCAGCTACACTGATAGAGGCTCTTCGCAGCTGGCATACCTTGTAAAGCATTGGGAATATCAGCAAGCAAATGCTGTTCGCCTTCTTAGAGAAGAGCTCGACATACTGAGCCAACAGAGGCAGGAAGTTGAGCTAAAAAAATTGGAGATACTCGAAGATTTTCGTTTTGAAGAAGAAGGGTATGGTGGTGATAAACGCCCAATATCTATATTAGATGAAGTTATAGATCTATATCAAGTTCTTCCTTTAAGGAAGAAGGATGTTATTATTCAAAACAAGAAAGTAGAAATACATGCTGAATATGACACTGTTGCATACTGGAAGCAGCGAGCCATGGACTTGGAGAAATTGTTGGAGGCCAGCATCCAAAGAGAGCAGCTACTCATTCACAAGTTACAAGAAAGCATTAAGGATTTGGAAAGGCAGTCCTCACCGGTAGAAGAATTGTCGCAGATTCTGAAAAGAGCGGACAATTTCTTGCATTTTATTCTTCAAAATGCTCCTGTTGTCATGGGCCATCAGGTACCTGTAGATTCTATCCGTGCTGCTATGCAAAGATGTGTGGGACGATTGTTCTTAGCTTTCATTATGGTTCACGTTCTAATGCTGTTTTCTTTCAGGACAAAGAGTTAAGATATCGCTTTATCTACAATCATTTTCCACGTCTGGGAGAGGAGGTAATGATTTGCAACTGGTATATTTCGTCTCGGAGTAGGGTCTTTGTTTCCTTCTTGAAGTTTTTGTGTTATTTTGTGTGGTTGAGTGAAGTAAGGCTACTGATAATGTTCTCAAATTTTGTTTCAGGACATATTGGGAAAGACGGATGTGGAAATATTTTCGGGAGCTGGAGTCAAGGAATCACAGGATTTCAAGAGAGAAGTCCTGGAAAAAGGATTGCCTGCAAAGAGGGAGATCACATTCGAGACAGAATTATTTGGGTCGAAGACATTTTTGATCTATGTAGAACCTGTATTTTGCAAGTCAGGGGAGACAATTGGCATAAATTATCTGGGAATGGATGTTACTGATCAGGTAAATTTACTTCCTTTTCATTGTTGGTTAAGATTTTTCTTTGTCAGGATAATGAATCTGCAGGCATCATGTGTTCCTGATCACACAACAGGTTCGAAAAAGAGAAAAAATGGCAAAGCTTCGGGAGGAGATTGCAGTACAAAAAGCCAAAGAAACAGAACTGAATAAAACAATCCATATAACAGGTTCATATGCTTGCTGAAAACCTCTGATAGCTAATTCTGCTATGTCCAGAATACAGAAGTTAATTCTAACTGTGCATCATTATGCTTCTGCAGAGGAGACGATGCGCGCAAAGCAAATGCTAGCAACCATGTCTCATGAAATAAGATCTCCTCTATCTGGGGTTGTTAGCATGGCTGAGATTCTTTCTACAACGAACCTTGACCGTGAACAAAGACAACTACTGAATGTCATGATGTCTTCAGGAGACTTGGTTCTTCAACTTATAAACGATATACTTGACCTTTCTAAGGTTGAGTCTGGTGTGATGAAGCTGGAAGCTACAAAATTCCGGCCAAGACAGGTAGTCAAACACGTACTCCAGACAGCTGCTGCTTCACTGCAAAAAATTCTGACCTTGGAAGGACGTGTAGCAGATGATGTTCCTATTGAGGTGAGAGCACTACCTTTTTGAACTAGAGGCTTAGGCTGGTATATAAACAAGACAAGCCTGAATACGCCTCAATTCCAATTGATGTTCCTATTATGCATCAATTTCAGGTGATTGGAGACGTTCTAAGAATTCGACAAATTCTTACCAACTTGATCAGGTACTCACATAAGATTGAAAATTATTGTGTTAGTTTTAACATGACTGGTTTTAATCCTTCATTGTGATGTCTGCTCTTCGTAGCAATGCAATCAAGTTCACCCATGAAGGCAAGGTAGGAATAAACCTTTATGTGGTAGCAGATCCATGTTTTGGAAAAGCAGAAGGAAACCATCAGAAGTCAACAAAAAATGCATCCAACGAGGAGAAATGCACCTCGCCATCTCAAACTAAAAGTGATCAGACTGGTTCCCACAGTCCCCATCAAAATCATTTGCTTAATGATGAACCTAGAACCCCTGGTAGAAACAGAAAAGAAATAGACTGTGATAAAGTGGAGGAACCACAATCCCAAGAAACAGTAGTGTGGCTACGCTGTGATGTTTACGACACAGGAATTGGAATACCAGGTACAATCTACTAAGCTCGACTTCAGCTATCTGGTGTCTTTTCTGCTTGAATTTCGGTTGAAGAAGTAATCATTACTTTTTCTTGGTGTCATGTAACAGAAAATGCTTTACCTACTCTATTTAAAAAATACATGCAAGTGAGCGCAGATCATGCTCGAAAATATGGTGGGACTGGACTAGGCCTTGCCATATGCAAACAGCTGGTGAACTGTTCTTGCAATCTCATGTTATTTTGCATCAGCATTAACATGCCAAATTTCTGAAAAATTGACATGTCTGCGCATTTGGTTAGGTTGAGCTGATGGGTGGCCGTCTTACAGTGTCTAGTCGGGTGAACTGTGGGTCTACATTCACATTTATTCTGCCATACAAGGTGTCACCAATGTGTGAATCGTCTGATGATGCTGAAGAGCTCTCAGAGATGGCAGATCATGACGCTGCCACAGAGGATGAAACTGGTGGCTTCTTTTCATTTCAACCGCGTACACTGGGCTCTCTATTTTCTTCTAATGGATCCACGAGGTCTCAAAAATTATTATCTGGTTACACTAATTCTCATAAACTCAATGGATGCTCAGACACTCTTTATTCATTTCCCTTTAGTAACATTAGATCGAAAGAGATGGCTTTAGTTGAAGATTCCTGTTCTGCAGTTGAACTTGTTGAGACATTATCTGAACCTGAAAGTTCATATAGTCACAGCCCGGAACATGACAATGAGAATGTGGCTTGTGGAAGCAAACAGTTTCAAAATGACAGAAACATTCAACTGCAAAATTCTACCAAAGAATCCACTTGCCAGATAGAGTCAGAAGTGGGTGCGCAGGCAAAGGCAAAGGAAAGGGAACCCCAAGGATCATGTCAGGCTCAGAAAATATCTGACATAAGTTCTCAGTCCACGTCAGGAAGTAAACCACAAGTACCAACATCAAAAAAACAGCCTAAGATTCTTCTTGTAGAAGACAACAATGTTAATGTAATGGTGACCCGTTCAATGATGAAGCAATTAGGCCATACCATAGACGTGGTTAACAACGGTATTGAAGCTGTGCGTGCAGTTCAATGCAAATGTTATGATATAGTTTTGATGGTAATTTTTATTTTACAAATGCTTTTATTTGTTTAGCATACACAAGCAGGGACACATATATATACCCGCTAGCATTTTGCAGGATGTCTGCATGCCTGTTATGGATGGCCTCCAAGCCACAAGGTTGATTCGTTCTTTTGAAGAAACTGGCAGTTGGGATGCAGCTGTGAGAGCAGGAATTGAATTTTGTGCTGCAACCTCCTCAAGTTCATCACAAGATGGTCAACCTTCCACAAGGCGGACCCCTATAATTGCCGTATGCTGTTCTACTCTTGTAGCCATTAAAATTCACAAAATACACGTAGAGCTACTATTGTATTTTCTAGTTTTTCTATCTTATATTTCATATACACTAATAATTTCAGTCGGTAATTGCAGATGACAGCGAATGCATTGTCGGAAAGTGCAGAAGAATGCTATGCCAATGGTATGGACTCATTCATTTCAAAGCCTGTCACTTTCCAAAAACTGAAAGAGTGTCTAGAACAATATTTTCCATAACATCTCATGTAAATTCATGCTCCTGTATATGAATGAAAGAGTGCTAGGAAAGTTTTGTAAGCAATATATTCGTGTTCGCTGCAGCCATTAGCATCTCAATAGAAGTTGTATAGATCCATCAATACGAATCTTTTTTTTTTTTTCCCTTTTAGTGCAAGAACTTCTAACAAAACATTAGATCAGAGAAATTTCAGTAGAGGGTTAGCACTTGAAATCAATGTAATATACAAGCAGGCACGATGGGGTTACAAATGCCTTAAAAATCAATGCTAGAAATCAATAAATCAAACCTGTTCACAGATTATTTCAGTAGTTGTTATTGCAAGCTCTTGGCTATTTGAATTTGTACTGCCAGATTCTGCAGGTGTACCCTGTTCTACAGGGAAATCTGTATGAACTGAATAGACTGATGGACGTGGTGCACCCGTACTAGGAGGAACATTTATCTCATCCTCTTCTTTATTTTTGAAAGTGTGTGATTTCAAGTCCTTTTGGTCGAAGATTCTTAACAACTCAACAACCCTACTCCATATTGAAGTTTCTGAATCAAAACACATTAACACCTGCCGATGTTCATAGGTGAACATTGCAAAAGAAATCAACAAAGCCAAGACTGAAACTAGTCCAGCGATTAAAAACAATCCCCAGAAACTTTGAAGACCAAGGCTATTAGAAGAAACTGAAGTGCTAGGATCTGGACAATTGCCTTGTTTGCCAAACCATGCGTTTTCAATTCTTTTCATTTGATCTCCTTCGGTCACATTCAAGATCGCCCTTGATATATCAGGTACTAGAGGAGATCCTCTGGGGAAAACCTTGAAACTCATAAGAACCGCGTCAGCAACTGTATTTGAACCAACAGAAAGCATATGAATGTCACAAAAGAATATAAGTATCAGGAACTTACAAAACCGAAGCCATCGGTCTTAGTTATATGTTGAACCATTGTATACTTAGAGCAATACTTAGCCAGGAACACCTTCACATATGGCAATTCATCAAAAGCAGCACCAATGCCACCATTTCTACTTCCTTTGGAAAGAAGCTCATTGCATCCTTCAACAGAATCATAAATTACAAGATTAGTTGCTTCAAACCCCAATCTTTTCAAGATTTCTGAAACAAAAGAACCCCTCTTGTAGCCCACCCTCTCCCCATTTTTGATAAGTTGGTTTACATCTGTAACAGTGGGAAGAAGCTGCTGGACTGTTAGCAGACTCGTTAAGCTGGCGGTGTAACTTTGCACCAGAATCAAGACAACAAAGCACCATATGATCACCACTATTCTAGCTAAGTTGCTAACCACTCTTTCCCCTGTATTGTAGTCAAAGAAAATATTACATTTACTACACATATTGATGTAGGATTTTAATAGAAGAAAAAAGAAAGGAACTTCCCTTACGTTGAGAGAAAAACATGGTTGAGAATGAAAAGTATAAGCTGGTGCTGACTTGATAAGATTTGGGTCCTCGGAATGCTTTATTTACTCTGTGATCAAGAACCCATACAATGAATCCAATGAACACAAAGAAACCAAAACTTGTCACCCAAAGATCCCATGTCAATGGCTTCAAGAAGACCCATGCATTTTTGTCCTTGTTATCTTTTGTTGGCACTACCATGTATACACCTGATTCTGTGTATGGCAATGTGAAGTCTACGTACAAAGACCTATTGAATACAATTGTTGTATCTCCAATCACACCATCAAAATTCTGTTATTACAGTGACAGAAAGTGATTAAAGAAAGATCAAAGATGTGAATTTTGGATCAAAATACAAGAAAGATGAGAAGATTTACCCCTAAATACACTTGATAGATCAAATCATTGTAAGTTCCTGAACTGCCACCATCAGGATTGGCAAAGGGGATGTACTCAAAACTCAAAGCATAAGGTAAGGCTTTCACCACAGCATCAAAAACATCTATGCAGAAGCCTGTGACTGCTGTGGTGTTAGTACTAGGATCTCTTGTCACCTTTATAAATTCATTATAACCATCCTTCACTGGCACCCCGAGTCGCAGCTTCTTCCCGTTGGTTGGTATCTCCCAACCTTTAGGAATAGAAGTTGAGTCCCCTGGCCATATAATAGAAGCAAGATTGGATTTGGAAGTAGAGTACATATTTCTATTTGATATTGAGCTCAATTTCCTGACAAGTCCGTTCCCTGGTGTCCAGAATCCAAGTCCTCTTGCTCCATCACCAATAACATTAACTATTTGGAAAGCTAATGATGGTAGCTGCCTGTTAACAAAAACGAAATCTCCTGTAAGACCTTTGAAGCTAGAATTTGATAATGCTTGAACTAAGCTTGGACCATTTTGGGAGATCCCAAGAGTTGCAAGATCAGTTGATGAATTGCTGACATTTGCCTTTTGAAAGCCAAAGTCTGCAGTCCCCGCTTTCTCAATTGCCATAGCCAATGCAGTGGCAGCATCATATGCCCACAGCCCAAAAATGGTCAGTTCAGCATCATCACTCCCTGGATTTTCTTGCTGAAATTTTCTTTTCCATCTAACTCGAAAATTTTCCAACTCTTTCGTTTTCGGAACATAAGGCCTTACACCCAATACACCTTGCATTGAATCAATGTCTGCCGGAGTCATCAAACTCAAGAAATTAGTCAACCCATCGGTCATGATCCAAACATAGCCTTCACTCATCATTCCAACCTCTCTAGCTTTGGTAAAAAATCTAGAGCCAAGCGATGTTGATGATATGTGCACAATAAAAACTCTAGTTTGCATGGTCATCAACTTGTAGAGCTCTTGGATGATTTGATCATCAGTGGAAACTGGAGAAAGGGCACTTCGATAAGGTATACGAGTATCAATTGCTTGCAAAGCATCGACTAAATAAGGTATGATCCCCTGGCCATACTCGTTATCAACATAGATGGGCACAGCTTCTCTCCAGCCAAAAGCTTGAATTATTGCACTAATGGCATTCACTTGAGTTGAGTCATCTTGTGTAGCTCTATAAAAATATGGGCTACTTATGGAAGTAAGAAAAGGACTTGTTGCAGAATAAGATATGATGGGTACTTGAGCTTTTTCTCCAAGATTAATTACGAAGTCAGCTTGCATTGATGTTGTTGGCCCTATGATTGCTTGCACTTCCACACTTTTTATCAAGTCGAGAGCTGTGTTTTGGAGAGAAGCATAGAATGTAAAATTTGAGATTAAAATAAAAAATCCAGTTATTGCATGAAATGGAACATTTGTACCTAATTCCAATTTGCGGTAGCGGCTAAAAAAGCTTTTGACTTTTTAGCCGCTTAGATATAATTTAGTGACGTACATTAAAAGCGTCGCTAAAGTATTTGGTTTTTAGCCACGAGATTTAGTTTAGTGACGTTAAAGATTTACAACCTGAGATCTGGCAAAAATTCTCTGTTCCCAATATTTCTAGCTACGTGGTGGAAAAAAAAAAAAAATCCTATTCTTTGTATTTTTTGTTTTTATCTCTAAAGCACTAGTCTCTAGAGTTTATTAGACTCTGACTAATTCAGTTTGATCAGGATAGAACCACAAGGGCGGCTATATATTTTCTTTATGGGTTTCCAATTTTTATAAAAAATAAGTAAAATATATTTCTTTAATAGATTATAGTTAAATAATAATTTCAAAAATAAAAAATACATATCATGACAAGCAGTATGTTAATTAATATATTGTTTCAAATTTCCCTTTTTCAATTCCAAATATAATTTTGATATTTTTATCAATAAGTCAAGGTTTTTTTATATATAAACAACCAGCGTTCAGAATTTGTTGAGGTTTCTTATATGGAAAAGACATAATTTTTCTATCAATGCTAGTTTTTTAAAATAAAAAAAAACTTGCATAATTTTCTTGTTTTATGAAAATTCTTGGTCAAACGTACTTATAAAATGCAAGCATACACAGTGGCCGACATTACCGATTTTTTGACAATCATTTTTGAAGATTTTTGGTTTGCTTACTAAAACGACCAATCCATTTATTTTTTTTCAGAATTTTTGGTTATGGTGGACGAAATGTATCTAAAAAACCTCCTTATCACAACAAAGACAAGCACAAAAAAAACTTGCATACCAAGTTAATTTTTAATAATATACTTTGTAAACCACGAGCTAATTAATTATAAAAGCACCCCCAGCTAAAACAATACTATTGTATTGAGTTACTATCATTGATCTTAAAAAAAGTTAAGAAAATTAGATGAAGAAGTAAAAGGATTTGTTTAATTATAAACATTAATGAACTCATGCATTGAAGAAGTAGTTTAGGCTATAGTTGCTCCTCATTAACGTCTAAAAAAAGATTTATCCCTTGACCAAAATAAAATTTATAATAATGCAACCCGGATAAATTAAATTCAGAAATAAAGGGATGCATATGGATTGAGTGGAGAGAGGAACTAATTAACCTGCTGCAGCTGCACCAACAACGTCTCTCATGGAGTCCCTGGTGTGAAGGGCCAACCTGGTCTGATAGTAACCATGAGTGGCATACAAGTCTGATAAGGCCATGTCGATGCAACTCAACCCCATGTTGCCTACAGAGCTTTCCATGTCAAGAACCACCCCTATATTCACCGGGGTTGTGGTGTTTTGTGCCATAGTGATCATTTCCATGAATGAAAGCAAGTAAAAGAAAGAGAAGAAAACAGGTTTTGAAGGGTTCTTCCTCATTTTTCTGCTATGTTTACCAGATGCGCTTCAAGGCACAGAACTCTTAACAAGATTCCAATCAATGTTACTGAAGTACTTGTATATAAAATCAGAGAAGAAAATGTTTACTTTTATGCCACTTGCAAGGAAATTTCATGTAATCCCAATAAACCAAACATATATATATATATATATGTCTATGTATACTTGCCACCCAGTGTAATCTGGATAAAAAAGGGGACAATTAACAGCTAGTAATTTTAAAAATCATTTTTGTGAGTTACCATTCTGAAAAAGGTATTATATATAAATATATAATAATTTTAATTTGTATATGCAATAATTTTTTTCAGTTTTTTTAAATCTTTTTCAGTTCTTCTAATAGCTAACGTGTTATATTCGGTAAAATTCAAATTCAATATCTTATTTTAAGTAAAAATAGCCCATATCAGCTGATCTCGTAGTCCTTAGAGATACCAATTGGATTTATTTTTTGCCAACTAATTTTATGCAAAAAATTATATATATATATATATATATATCACATAAAGATTAAAAGAAAAAATTTTTGTTGATTGACAATCTCCTTTCGTCTTGTAGCATCATCGTTTACCTTGACTAAATCAAAGTTTTGAAATTGTATTTTAGTCACCATTTGTGTTTAAGGCATGTGCTCCCATGTCATAAAAGTCTGAGCCCAAGAAGTATTCTCGCTTTTGCTGCCTTTTATTTTCTTCTCTACGGTTTCAAGTCACATTTATTATATCCTTTCAGCCCTTTTTCTTGATGTTAATCATCGGTTAATTCTAAAAAATCCCGTGTAAAATATAATTTAGTCTGTGCTTAGCAATAAAGTTTCGTGTGGTTCAACAAATTTTTGCAACTTGTCATTAAATTTTATTAGTTACAAATATACAATTTATTTAAACATATATCAAAGAAAAGTCACAGCACATCTTCCTTTCTAGGAAGCATCCAAAGAATTGTGAGGAGGTAAACATTTTGTACTAGTTATCTGCATCACTATGTTCCCCAGATGCTGTCCCTTGTTCTTCTGGCAAATCTGTAGAGATTGATAATGCTGATGAAGAATTTATCCTGTCTGGCACATCTGTGATGGGAGGGTTAGTGTCACTCCTGTGACTTCTTCTAAAAGTATGTGATGCTAGGTCCCTTTGATCAAATGTTCTCAGCAAATGGAGAATTTTGTCCCATACAGAAGTTGTTGAAGCAGAGGGCCAGTGTTGGTGAACAAACATTGATATGAAGATTGTAAGACAAACACCTGCAACTGATCCTGCAATCACGAACAATCCCGAGAAACTTCTGAGACTCAGCCGATGAGAAGAAATTGATGTGCTAATAGTATCTTGACAATTTTTTTCGATGCCAAACCATTTGTCCTCGATTGCCTTCATTTGAGGTCCCTCAGTGACGTTCAAAATTGCCCTTGAAACATTAGCTGCAAGAGGTGAACCTACAGGAAAAGCCTTACAGTTGGAAAAACAAAAGGCAGGTACCCACATCAGAAAACACACATAATTAAGGAGGAGGAGATAATTAGAAAATAAAGAGAACTTACAAATCCAAAGCCATCTGTCTTATATGTTGTAGGCTCAACCATGGTATACTTTGAACAGTACTTTGCCAGAAACAGGTTCATATATGGCACTTCGTCAAAAGCAGCAGCAATGCCACCATTTCCGCTTCCTTTCGACAAAAGTTGGTCGCATTCTTCAAAAGAATCATAAGGCACGAGCTTATTTTCATCAAATCCTAAAGTTTTCAAGATTCCTTGAACAAAAGAACCCTGCTTGTATCCCACGTTATCCCCGTTGTTTATAAGTTGATTTACATCGGTAACAGTGGGCAGGAGCTGCTGGACTGTCAACAGACTCGTCAAGCTGGCAGTGTAACTTTGTATAAGAATCAACAAAACAAAACACCATACGATTACCACTATTCAAGCCAAGTAATTGAACACTCGTTCCTCTGATAAAAATGAAAATTGGAAATGAATTATTAGTATAGAATCATAAACAAAAAATTCAAAATTGAACTTACTATATACTTACTATGAGCAAAAAACATGGTTGAGAAGGAAAAATATAGGCAAGTGCTTAATTGATGAGAAGGAGGGCCTCGGAAATCTTCATTTATTCTGTGTTCAAGGATCCATACGACGAATCCTATAAAAATGAAGAAACAAAGGGTCGTCGCCCAGAGGTCCAATGTCAAAGGCTTCAAGAAAACCCACGCATTTTTGTTCTTGCTGTCTTTGGTTGGAACTATCATGTTTACGCCTGATTCAGTGTATGGCAAGGTGAAGTCCACAAATAACGATCTGTTGAAGACGATTGTCACATCCCCTACCACTGCATCGAAATTCTGTAGTCATGGTGAATAACATGAAATGAAATGTGCAAAAGCTATATATTTTCAACCGTGACTAGAATTGATGAAAAATAGTTGCATAAAGATATATATATGTAGTGAGAAAATGGCCTAAGGGCATCATGAGGTGTAAGATTTAAAATTTAAGTCATTCAACATATATATATATATATATATATATATATATATATGGAGTTTTACCCCTAGGTGCACTTGATAGACCAGATCATTATAAGTTCCAGCATTCTCTCCTCCAGGCTTACCAAAAGGGAAGTAATGGTAACTTGGAGCATAAGGTAGTGCTTTCATTACAGCATCAAATATATCAATGCAATAGCCAGCAACAATTGTTTTGTTAGTTATAGGATCTCTTGTCACTGTCACAAATTTACCATAACCATCTTTTACTGGCACTCCGATGCGCAATTTCTTCCCAGATGCTGGTATCTTCAAACCATTTGGAACTGAAATTGAATCCCCTGGCCATATAATAGGTGCCAGTCGACTAGACTTGGATGCATTTGTACTTTCTGTTGAGTTTAATACTCTGACAAGCCCTTCCCTTGGCATCCAATATCCAATACCTCTTACTCCATCACCGTTCACATTAACTATCTGCAAGGCTGATGGCTGCAATTGCCCATTAACAAATTGGAAATTGTCTGTAATACCCTCGAATCTAATATGAGATAATGCTCTAGCAAGGTTCCGACCGTTCTGAGATACACCAAACTTTTCAAGATCGGTTGAATTGCTAGAAACATTTTCCTTTTGGAAGCCCCAGCTCTCAGTTCCTGTTTCTTCTACAGCCATGGCTAGTGCTACGGCGGTATCATAAGCCCACTGTCCATATATGTTCAAATCAGCATCAAAGGCATCCGGATTATCTCGCTGAAACTTCTTTTTCCATCGAATCCGAAGATTTTCAAGCTGTTGTGTTCTGGGAACATAAGTTCTAACACCCAATACCCCTTGCATTGAATTAATAGCTGAAGGAGCAATTGAGCTCAAGAAATTAGTGATCCCATCGGTTGCAATCCAAACGTAGCCTTCACTCATCATTCCAACCTCTCTTGCTTTGGTAAACAGCCGAGAGCCAAGAGAGGGCGGCATATGCACAATAAAAACTCTAGTTTGCATAGTCATCAACTTGTGAAGTTCTTCAGCTATTTCGCCGTCGGTAGCCGACAAAGAAATGGCACTCCGGTAACGGATGCGGGTATCGATTGCTTCCAAAGCATCGACTAAGTAGGGCACGATTCCCTGGCCATACTCGTTATCAACGTAGATAGTCACCGCTGCTCTCCATCCAAAAGCTTGGATTGATGCACCAATGGCATTCGCTTGAGCTGCATCACTTTGCGCAGCTCTAAAAAAATATGAACTCCTGATGGAAGTAAGAGAAGGACTTGATGCAGAATATGATATGATGGGTATCTGAGCTTTTTCTCCGAGATCAATGACAAACTTGGCCTGCATCGATGTTGATGGCCCTATGATTGCTTCCACTTCAACATTTTTTATCAAGTCCAAAGCTATGTTTTTTTAAAAAATAAAACAATTAAAATTGTTCATGATTTCAAATTCCATCAAGAAAAGAAAAACTTTAGAAGCCAACGTAATTAAGAAAGAGAGAACCTGCAGCAGCAGCACCAATGACATCTGTCTTTGAGTTCCTAATGTTGGGGACCAGCCTGGTTCGGTAGTGACTATGGGTGGAATAGAAATCTAAGAGGGCCATATTGATGCAACTCAACTCCATCTTGCCAGCCCAGTTCTCCAAATCAATTAACACTCCTACATTCACCTGGACTGGCTTGTTTTGAGCTACCACCATTTCTATGTAGAGAATTTTTAAAGAAAGAAACAAGAAAGCAAAAAAGAACATGGGCTGAGAAGGGATTCTCCTCATTTTTGTGCTTAAACATAACATCAAAGATTCACATTTATAAAATAAGAAGCCCACGGAGGATTGATAAAGACAATTCTTCCTTGTCTATATCGAAGTGCATAAGGTTTCTTTGGGTTAACTTTGTTTCTCGTACGACCAATTAGAAGAGAAATTACTTAGTTGTATACTGCATGCATTGGAAAATCAGAGCCAGCAGCCGATTACCAATCATCAGGAAATTTCATTTTACAACAAACCAACTGTATAACTAAAATGGAAATTTAATAGAACAAAAATCTCCAATGTAATATACGCAAACAAATGTGTTCTAGTTAAAAAAAAAAAAGAAAATGTGTTCTTGTACAATTTCCCTGATATGTTCATCTTTCCTTGTACAATGGATTATTCTACTGTTATTTACCGGTCTATTTCCTTTTATGTAGTTTTGGAACTACAGCTTGAGTTTAATTCTCCAGCTCTTGGTATTAATTACCTAGTAATATATACTACGTCCCAAAACTACAAGTCCCAAAATAAAATTATAAATCTATTTTCACTTTCACAGATTAAGAAAAATATTGTTATTGTAGTTAAAAGGGAAAATGATCTCGTTTATTCTCAACTTTAACCCAATTTTTAAAATTATCATATCCTCTAAATTGTATCAATTTACAGCTAATTTTATGAATTGTTTCTATTTTATCCAACTTTTAAATGGCTTGTGTAATTGCTGACATGACAACTAACTGATTGACTACGCAGGAGCTCAAAACGACGCCGTTTTGAAACACTTGAAAATTAAAAAAAGACGTCGTCGTTTTCATCTTCTTCAGTAATGAGCTAGACATCCTTGAGATCAGGTGGCATGAGCTTATCCCTACATCACTAAATTTGTAATCCTCGAGTCCAACACCACCTTCACAGGCATTCGTAAACCGCCGTTCTTTGCCTCAAACCAAAACCGATTTTCCTTTGCTGAAGAAAAAATTGTTCATGGTGTGTTCTGAGGCCATACCGCTGTCAAGGGTTTGAATGAAGACCCTTTTGTACTTGAATCAGAACAATGGGCAGCTATGAATAGTTTCATCCGCCGTTCAGAGCATTGCACAACCTACAATTGTAGTTGTGCCATCTAATTCTCTTCGGATAGAAACACCCACACCTTCATTGGTTACCCCAGGCCAGCTACCGCAGTTAGGACCTGCTACACTCCCTCCAGCGCAACCTGTCCAAACAGTTTATAAAGATGTAGAGGTTGTTCAAGTATCATCAACATCTTCAACTGAACCATTAGTGCCAGAGGAGTAAACTTGTAAGGAGCTGATTAAAAAGATGGGATCAATTCCTCACTCAGCTTCTGCAGTTCACGAACCTAGCCCTACTTCTTCGCCTTCTTCTTTTATCGATGTTGCTGTCCTTTCCTTGCTTACTGTGAAGAATTAGGGATTTTCACCTTCTAAAGTCATTAGAAATTTTGATTGTCTTGGTATGTTGGTGATTTTGGTAGCAAGTTAGGGATTTTTAGCCTTCATTTTCTTTTCTTTCGCTTGCTTCGTTGTAAAAATGACGATGTCCTTTTTTAATTTTTAAGTATTTCAAAATGACGTCGTTTTGAGCTCCTGCACAGTCAGTCAGTTAGTTGCCATGTCAACAATTACACAAGCCATTTGAAAGTTAGATAAAATAGAAACAATTTGTAAAATTAACAATCTAAATTGATACAATTTAAAGAATAAGATAATTTAGAAAATTGGGCTAAAGTTGAGGATAAATAGGATCATTTTCTCTAGTTAAAATATAGTTTATATCTCTGACATTTTAATGTGGATCGGATCGCTCTACAGTTCTTGAAGCGTTGAGATAGGTAACACGGCTTTAAAAAGTGATAACTTTTAGTAGTGATAGAGTTACGGGGCCTATAATATATCAAATTGAAGTTGGCTCAGAATTCGTTAATGTAACACCTGTGATTTAGGAGCACTATTCATGCATAGTAATTTTATGATATGTGGCATAGAGTATTGAGTTGCATTTAAGAGGGGTATAATTGTAAGATAAGTTTGGATCTTTTTATCATATTAGAAAGTTATGGATTTTTGGGTAATTATCCTAGTGTAGTAAGGATGTGTAGAGATGAGTTGTGATATTGTGTATATATTTATAGTATTATTATATTGGTAATTTAAGGAATAAATGAGCATTTATTAGTTAGTTGGGGTTATTTTATTAGAAGGGGCAATTTGTTGGGTTCCTAGTCACATAACGCAGCGGAAAATAAAAAAAACTTTTAACCCTATGAACTCCCACCAAGATCTAAGTAGTTCAGATTAAATCAATTCAATCGAGTGTAGAATCTTACCAAGACAAGTTCAAAGGCAAGATTGTTGGAAGGAAGAGAGGAGGTTCACTCCAGTGACACCCTACCTTGAGCTTTTTCATTTTCTTCTTTCGGATTACAGATGCTACTATAGAGTACCGTCCTCTACTGGTATCCACATGAACATAACACCCCAAAATGAACTCGGTGTGCTAGCACCTTTCTCTCAAGTTTTCTCTCTGTGCTTTGTTCTCAAAGAACATATGTTTGTGAATGATAGATGTGCAAAGCACTCTCTTCAACTAAACTCCTAAATGATATATCCATATATATCTCATAGGATTTAGTATTTCACAAGTACCAAAACTATTTTTTTTTTCATTATCCTTTATTTATATTTATATATATATCTTAAAACTATTTTAGATATATATTTATAAATATATTTTCCTTTTTAAAATTTAATTATGATAACTTTTACCATAAATAAATTTTAACCATTTATACATAAGAGAGATAATTATCCAATTGGGCTAATAAGCCCAATATTCATTTTGGGACTGTTTTATGTGTGTGACCCTGTAGGTTCACATAACGTTGGCAATGTGCCTTCAATCCAATTAGTAGCTTATAAGTCATAAGTGGTCTCTAGTAAGACATTATGACTACCCAAGTCATGTGAAAGTCAGTAATCCGACACAACCTATTTAACAACAATGCTACAGTCCTTTTGTACACGATATCTTAGATTGAATATAAGGCATGGTTTATGTCATCTTTAATTATTCAATTATTTCTCGATCTCAATTAGACTAAATTGATAACTCCTTATCAACTGATTTCAAGCATGGCCATGCATTTATATTCAGTCTAATTTATCAAGGGGCCCATAGATATCCTCCTCATAATTAGTGAGGGA
>CATIWO010338300.1:0-10808 GCA_949673435.1 Macaranga tanarius | reverse complement strand
AATATTCTTGATCCTAGAGATAAACTTGAGTATATGGAGTTTTCTTTAAAGCAAATATATGGTGATGTTATTGGACTCAACTTGTATGATAAAATCAAATCTGATCTTGCTATGCTTTATGATGATTATGTTACAACATATGGTTCTGTTACCTGTGCTAGTTCTTATGTTTCTGAAACTAACTCATCCTAAGCTGCACCTAATCCTGAGTTAGCTGGCTGTGGGAAATCTATGTCTATGCTAAAGGCTAAATTTAAGAAGCAAAAAATAGAGAGTGGAGTTAGTGGAAGTAAAGGAAGTGAGCTTGATATTTATCTCAGTAAGGCCATTTTGTAAGAAAATGATAACTTTGATATTCTAAAGTGGTGAAAATTCAATTCTGAGAGATTTCCAATACTCTCTAAGATGGCTCGTGATGTTCTTGTTGTGCCAATATCAACTGTTGCTTTTGAATCAGTCTTTAGCATAAGCGGCCGTGTGCTTAATGCTTTTAAGAGTTTCTTGACTCCTAAGATTATTGAGGCACTTATATGCACTCAAGATTGGCTGAGAATGGATAAAAAGCATGTGTCAGTTGAAGAAACACTTGCCGATCTTGAGATTTTAGAGCAAGGTATCTGATTCATTTGTTGTTGTCATTTTGGTATTTTTAGTACTTTTTTTCTTCTCATCTTCTTTTCTTTTTTTTCAAATCTGTCCCAAGTGGCGATAGACCCTTCAATATGATGTACAACTGGTGGAATTTTTTTGCCATTGGCCAGTTTAGTTATTAGTTTCAGTAATTCTTTTTGCTATTCATTATTTATTTAATTAATAATTGCATTATGTTGCTGTGAGCCTGGCTGCTGGTTTGATGTTGCATTTGCATTATGCTGAACCATTGTGCACATGTGACCATTATTGATATGTTGTTGCAGTGCACTTGAGGCAATAATGATACTTCCACCCTATATTTTTTGACTTTTTTTTGGATGCTTGGTTGTGTTTCTTTGGTGGCTATTGCCTTTAGCACTAGTTGTCAGAAATATAACTGCATTCAAATAATGACTTGAAAATAATTTATATGAGCCTTTTTTTGAATTTGTAGCTTTTGGTTCTGATATTAACATGGTCATGATGATGCTTCCACCCTTCTCATATCTGATTTATTTTAGAGTACTTGCATTTAGTAAGCATGGTGGCATTTTTTAGCATTGCATATTGGTAGTTGCTACTGCTGCCTGCTGCTATTATTGTATTCTGTTGAGGACTTGAAATTGAAGCAATCTGAGCAACTGTCATGCATTTTTTATTTACCTATTTCATTCTAGTGAAGCTGAATTGTCTGTTTTCTATGTAACTTGGTTGAATCTATTTATGCATGACTTGTTTAACTGATAGTGATGTTGCTGCTGCCTGCATCTACAATTTTTTGGGTTGTGCAGGCTTAACATAACTTCATAACTTTGCAAATACAATTATTTTTGGTTATCTATTTGCAAAGACTTTTTTTTTTGTATATTTTGTATAATATAAAATTTATTGAGCTAATATATTTATTTTGTAATACCAGCCCATGTATTATAAATTAGGCTAACACTTTTATTTTATAATACTAGCCCACTGTATTGTAAATTGGGCTAACACTTTTATTTTGTTATTACAAATTTCAGCCCAGTGTGTAAATCTAAGGGATTGGCCCAAATATTATATAGTTATAAATGAAATTAATTTATACTTTCTTTATATTGGACTTGATTAGTTAAGCCCGGCCCACATAAAGCCCAAATTGACTTTTTGAACCGATTCTTTCGTCTAATTTTGGTTTTCTAATTATTCAGTTTATGTGCCAATTTTGGTTCGGTTCGGCCTCCTAAACGACTAACCAAAAACTGATCAGTTTCAACATTTTTACTTCTGACCCGACCGATGAATACCCCTAATTGGAAGTATGCAGTCATTAGGATCAATTGCTGTTGCAGCAAGCAACTGACCCCTAAATGTTCCTTTAAGCCAGCATCCATCAAGGCAAACTATTGGCCTATAGCCTGATTTGAATGCCATTTTCAGACCTGCTAAGCATACATACATCCCCTCAAATACACCTTTTTCTTTCTTGAATTCAACTGTGCTTTCTGGATTTGTCCTAACTAACTCTTTTCTATAGTCATACAACCTTGAATATTGCTCCTTTTCATCCCCATTAATCTGCTTTGAAGCATAATCTCTTGCCCTCCATGCCTTCATTTTTGATATTCTCAATTTCATTTCTTTTTTCACCCTTGCTATAATTGAAGTGATTTTCCAAGTTGGATCACACCTGAACTCTTCCAAGTAGTGTTGAGTAATCCACTATGATGTCAGGTGAAAATTACCATGTTTTTTTGCACATGTATGCTTCAACTTCATAGTTCTAACTTGAAAAGTCAAATCATCTCCATCATGCTTGTTATATTTGTAAGCATATATCCAAAATCCGTAGCCATCATAACATTCACACCTTACTTTTATCTTATTATTCTTAGGAAATTGCAATTAGAATCTGTGTTTGATTCCCCACTGCTTACATGCCTTTTTGAACTCCTCTTTAGTTGTAAACAACATCCCAATTGAGAAGGTTGGATCTTTTATATCCATGTCAGCATTAAAATTGGGGAATCTAGCCTTTTTCACTGTCCTCAGTTCTTCTCCATCAGACTCTGATGCTGTGTGAAGCTCATCAGAGGCAGCATAATCAGATTCTACTTCATTATCCCCAACTCGTATTGTTGCATCAACCCCACCAGAGTGTATATGAATTCCCTTTAATCTTGGTCTTCCAACAGCTCTTTTTTTACCCTTGTTTTTTACCTTCCTTTTACCAGGACTTGAAGCCTGAATTCTTTCCATATTTGCAGTATCAACATCTTCATTCTATTATGTGTCTTTGTTTTGTGCATCGACATCATTATTTTCTGTATCAACCTCAATATTTGTAGTGTTTTTAGAGGCACCTTTTAGTTGTCTTGTTTCTCTTAGCACATCAATCAAATCCTTATCTCCATTGACTATATCATATTCAGGATTGATGAAATTATTTACCCTTTCTTGATCAGTGACAAAGATATCTTCTTCACCAATCCCATCCACATCGTCATCAGCATCACAATCTGCTCCCTATTCTGTTGCCTCACCCTCTGCTTCTGCTTCTGCTTCTGTCCCTGCTTGTGTGAATTATTGTGCCTCTGATTCATCAATACCTACTTCCTTTCCATCATCCCCATCCTCTGCCTCTCCAACCAAATTTCCCATATTATGTTCTAAGTCATCAAATGAATGATTATTAACATTATCATTGTTAAGGCACTCAATTGTGTATAGACAATTTCCCTTTTGTTTCCTACCAGATGGCATTTCATGTACCACATTACTTCTACTAGCATGCAGCTCCCCTAGCATATCTCCATCCTCAGTCTCCTTAGTAATTTTTTTAATCACAATAGAACAAGGTTTGATGATCTGCTGTAGCTCATCTTTACTTAAATGTCTCATATAAACATCAACCTCTCCCGCATCAATTGCATGTAATGCCATTTCAAACACTGATGCATCATTTTCCAATCTTTTTAAACCTGACTTGTAATCCTTATCAAGATGTCTCCAATAATACATCAAAGCACCATATTGACCCAATTTTTTAGCCCACAAATCTATCCTTACCAATGAAATGCTATCAATTTCAAATAGCTCATGATCAATTTCCCCGTTAAAGTAGCCCTACTCACTAAACTGTCCCCCATAGTGCAAATGCAGTTCAAAATATTCAACAGGTGGGTCTGTTCAAGTAATGGACTAATGAATATGGTTGTTTTTTTTTACCAAATTCATGCATTAAATAAATCAATAATAACCATTTTAAATTCAGCAAACTAACAACATGCATCCACACCAACCTCAACCAAAACTATAAAAAAATTTACTAACATTACAGAATCCTAATAAGTTTTAATAAAAAATAATATTGTTTCACAATGTACGGTTTAGCACATATATAAGGCATATAAAACAAAATAGCTTTACTTGGTTCTCTTATCTCCATCACTGCAAGTGGACCTCACCAAAACTATGTTTGCTGCTTCAGCTCCAACCCCACCACCAAGCTTTATCTTTTTCAATAAACTATAAACAATAAAGATTTGGTCTCTAACAGAATTGAAAAATTCTTTTAAGCCACCATGCAAAACAAAAAACACATGAAAAAAGTTTTTCGACTACAAGCGTATCAAAGAAAATGGAGAACTTACTGAGATTATATGAGAAGGCTTTGATTACTGATAGTGCGATTCGAGTAAGGAAGATTTGATTTAAGTTTTAGATCTATGCAATGGAATCATACATCAATCTTTAGGTTTAGATTTGCATGCAATAGAGGTAGGTTACACTTTCTTTATTTCATTTCAAATCAAGAAGCCAAAATGTCTTTAGCTTCTCTAGGAAGCTTAAAGCTGATAATGTGGAAAGAGAGCCATGTAGGTGCCGCGTGTCCAGCCTTTATTGGCTAGACTTTGAAAAAAAATTGACATGTCAGCTTCTACGTGGATGTCACATCATCGCCGATGGTCAGAATATGACATCAGGTACTTTTGTGGGACCCAAATGAAAGGTTGGAGGGTTTTAAGTGACCAAATGAAAGTTGAGTATTATAGTAGGATCACCTGTGAAAGTTGGGTACTGTGGGTGTAAATAACCCAAAAATCTTACTATTTTCCTTATACTTTATCCAAATAAATTATTAATTAATGCTATATATTTTATAATTGTTAAAAAAAAAGCATAAAAATAATTTTAGCATATGACTTTTTAAAATTTAACAATTAGGTACTTTTAATTTTTATAATTATAATTAAGTATTTCAACCTATAAAAATATCACATAACGGTATATATAACATGTAATAATCAAGTTGTCGAAGGATTCATGTTGACAGAGGCCTTAAGTTAGTAATTTTTCAGTTGCCCATGATAGTCATATGACATAGTAAATGATAATACTAGCCTTATAAAACATTAAAGAAGTAAGAACCCTTTATTGTAACATCGTAGGCAAATAACCATACATTGGGCCTGTTTGACATTACTGTTCTGTTGTTGCTGATTTGAAAAGTGATGATTCAAAAAGTGCTGATGAAAAAAGTAATTTATCTGTTTGGTAATAAATCTAAAAAGTGTTATTTTGGTAATAAATATGTTTGGTTAAAGTTATTGTAAAAGTGCTATTTAAAGTGAAATGACTAAAAAGGATAAATATTTAAAAAAATGTAATTTTGATATTTATTTATGTCAATAATTAATAAATTATTTTTAATACTTATTAATTTTTAATAACACACATACATTTATTTAGTTTATGTTATATAATAAAATTTATCAAAATAACAATTAAATAAAAAATAGATATTTCCTTCTGCTGCAGTACTATTTAATGAATAGTATGTGAACAGTATCCAACAGTAACATGCTGCATAATTATGGATTTCTACAGTATTTTACTATTTCAAATTTGATGAATAGTGTGAATAGTAATATGCAAATTTAATGCAAGTTTACTGTTTTCACTATTTATCAAATTACTATGCCGATATCTATTTCCGAAATGGACTACAATAGAAAATTCTACGAAATTTTCTGTTCCTCGTGCAATATTTTTTTTTTTTAAAATAGCATATTTTTTTGACAATATATGAATAATACTATTCATCAAATTACTATTTCGACGTTAGTTTCCGAAACGGATTGTGACATAAAATTTTACGTAATTTTCTCTTCCTCGTGGTATATTTTTTTCCATAATAACACCTTTGCCAGGAAAATATTGAATAAGTGAGAAAAATAAAAGAATATTATATAGTGATATTATTCTAATTCAAAGAATTTAATAAGGGTATTTTTGAGATCAAAAATAAAAAATTGCTGTTTCTAACCAGCTTTTTTCAAAAAGCACCATTTACTTGCTTTTTTCAAAACAGAGTTTTGACTCTTCAAAACTCAGTTTTATTTTTAACCAAAAACTTAGAGAAAATCACTTTTCTTCTCAAACCAGCTTTTTTTTTTTCCTTGTACTGCAATGCCAAAAAGAGCCATTATCCTCTTTCGTTGAGCTTCTTCTTCTTCTCATTTCCTCTAGAATCCTAGCCACTAGAAAGAGAAAGTTTAGAGAGATAAATTTTTTTAAGATTGAGGGGCTGTTTGCTGGCTATTTACTGGTGAACAGCTCCTTCTTTGTTCTTTTTAGTTTGATTTCTTTGTTTTATTAGTTTTCTTATCTTTTTTTATTGCAGTTTTAATGTTCATTTTATGTGTTTTATTTACTCTTTGTGAGTTTTATTCTGCTCCTTCTGAATTTTTAGAGTAAATGGAGTACAAATTATAAGACATCGATCATAATTATTGAAGATTATTCTACTCTTTTCCTTGAGCTCTAATTAATCTTTCAAATAGTATTGTAAAGGGTATTTGGAGGCCTCAAGAGCCATAGAAATTCTCCCTTTTCTCTTTGAGACTTGAAATGTAAAAAGTCTTTACACTATTAAGATTAAAAAGAGTGGTATTTTGTGAAGAGTTTAGACGGTGTTTTCAAGCAAAGAATTTGTTGCAACTTGGTAAATTTTCTCTTCAATATATAAAAAGAGTTACTTGTTCAAAATGCAAATTTTTGTGCTAGATTAAGCTTTATTGTAATTTATCCTAACTCACTTGTTATTTTGTATATCTCTATTTTCATTAATGAAATTTTATCTTTGACAAAAAAAAAAAAAACATTGTTTACAATTGTTTTTATCATGGATGATGTTGTCGACAACCTTTACGTGGTAAAATCTAATCAGAAGTTGTTAATTCTCCACTAGCATTCGATCTAACACCACATATTACCGAAAAAGGTATTATAGATAATTACAGTACATAAAAATATAATTTAACTTAGAAAAAGATTAATAATTTTTTTTTTTAATTTCATTTTACCTAAAAGAGTGTCTACTTTTGACAAAGAAAAGGGTGAAGGTAACAAGAGAATGAAATATTTGGTAAAAATTCCAATTTACATATATATCTTCAATTTGAAGTGTGACACCAAGTGATAACTAGTGAGTTAAATGGAGTTATGTATGTGTATTTATGTAATTGGGAGGTAAAGGAGTGAATCTTGTAGAGATAATAAGCACTGAGTTATAATCGGTTCCATTAGGACATGTCAATAATATCGGCAAATTAAGAAAAAACTGTCGGAAGGTTTGTGGGAGAAGATATTAGAAGGCTTGAATAGTGTGGAGCAGGACATGGAAAACTATCCTTGGTGACCCTTATAAGCTCTTATTTTTATTGTTCATTCTAGTGCAATTATTAGAGTTTATAAAGATTAACTCCAATGGCCTCAAATTTATCACAGTGTAAGCAACTTTCACATTGATTAGATGCTTCCACAAATTAATTATTAAAAGAAAAAGCACGAAATTTGCAAATTGATTAGAGAGAAAAAAAAAAAAAAAGGAGTGGGTTGAGAAGCTGAAGCAAGCTGCAAATTTAGCAAATATGTTAGAGAGTATTGTCAACTTCTATTTCAATGCTTGATAAGTTTGAATTTTTTTATATATTGACTGTTTCAAATAAAAACTAAAAAGAGTGTTTGTTTGTTTTTTTTTTTTTGCTGTTTGAAATAAATATGTATTTTTTTTTTGTAACTTTTCATGCTTAAAACATATCCCATTTACTTATTTTTGTTTTTACATGTATTTTTTATTCAGTTGATTCAAAATGGTGGAGTCATAATATTATATGTCAATATTTACCTATTATATATATTGTTGTGTGATATTTTTATAGGTTATAACACTTGATTTTATTATTAAAAAATTTAAGCAACCAATCAAATTTTAACAAGTTCGTACACAAAAAATATCTTTATTAAAAAAAAAAGGAAAATATCATTTTTAAAATTAGAAAGACCAAAGTGTACAATAGGGTAAATCTCAGGGGGTTTTTGTAATTCTCTAAATCAAAATAGTAATAATGGTAATTTGCAAGGCGGTCTTTTGTACACAGATCCCGCCATTCCATTTTCTTTAAAAATCTTATTTTCTCTCAAAACCCTAATCCACATTCCACTTTCCCTCCTAGATTTTCCCGCCCCCCAAACACTCCTCTTTTAAAACCCTAACCTTTTTCTCCCTCTTGTCCATCCTCCAAATCCGCCCATTTTCTCTTCCTCTCCTGCAATTACCCTCAATCTTCATCACTGTCACAGCAATGAAGCCCACTTCAAGAAGCAGCAGCAGCGATTGCTTTTACAGATATTTGAAACCAGGAGCACTTGCCCAGCTCAGAAACTCCAAAATCAGCGCTAGATCTCACAAACCCATTAATATAATCTCTATAGCTCACGACCCAGTTGATGATTCGTCGCTGCCATCGACCCATCAGATTTCCATGGGTGATGAAGTTGTCGTTCCTTGTTTAGTCAGCAAGATCTATGGTCCTAGATGCCTTAAAAGAAAGAAACTTATGGCTACTAGATCTGTGTTCTTTCTCAATTTGGAGTCTACTAATGTTATCAATAATGATACTTCAATTACTATCTTTAATAATGATTCTCTTGTAGCCCATTGAATAAAACTCATAAATAGATAGAATTTTATATTTTTTTATGTGTAGTGTAGATTTGTTTCTTTTGTTGTAATTCCTCATAAATTGAGTATTGGATTATTAGCATAATGAATGATACTCATTAATTATTGGATTATTTAATCCAATTGATGTTACAGATTTTGTTTCTATTTGTGCTTGATTAGTTATTAAATTTGAGGCAACAATTTTACTTGGATTTTAGATGAAACAGTTAATCGGTACCATTCGTTGCTACTTTACACAGGAGATTTTAGATCAAAAGTGAGTATGTTCAGAACTGGTAGAAGCATAATTGTCGATAAATCCTCAATGCATTTCACAGAGAGATGATATGGTTGGAGTAGGATTATGTGCCCTGTGTATGATCGTGGGAATGTGTGCTTTATGTGAAGTTTCATATTGAAACAGTTTTTGTAAGCTTATAATGCGTATGATCTGCCTTTTTGGAGGGTAATCAGAGTTATATATGTTCCATATATTGGGTTCTTAAGCAGAGCGACAATGGCAGGTTGGAGCTAGAACTATTGGTGAGATGTATCTTAATAATTGGGTGCCTGGAAAGTACCAAATTTTGACCATCTGAAAGCCCCCGATCCGTTCTCAGTGTATTGATAGTTGACACAAAGGTGGAAAACTTACTAGTCCATGAGACCAAGCAATGGCCTCAAGAGTTCATTGGAGTTTTAGCCACAGTGGAGTCTGTGGCCCTGCACAGATGCTATGGTAGTGCAGGATGTTGAGGTCTGGATTTCTTGAGTGCATATGCAGGTAGATAGAGCAGATTTTGATGTTGTTGATGCTCTTGCAGCATTTTGAATTCGAGACATTGACTGATATACCAACAGCAACATTAAGAGTTTTTAGCCCTTCAGCATAGGCCTTGATCTTCCTTAATGTCCTGCTATTCTGTCTGCACTTAATGATGTATATGTTAAACTGAACACCGATGCTGCCTGTGATTATAGTTTTTAGACAATTAGCTAAGGTGCTGTTATTTGTGATCATGAAACTTCTGTTTTCTCAATTTTCTTCCGTGGTTTTTACATGTGATTCATCATTAGCTCAAGCACTTGTGATTAGAAGGGGATTGCAGGCTGTGACCCTTAGTCTTGCTCAATTGTTTCTTAGTCTATCTGATGTTTTTCTACAGTTCATTGCCTTCTTGCAGACTTAGTAACTAATAAATGCAGATTTGAGCTGAAAACAAGTGTATGTTTGTATGATCTTCTCATAAAACCAAGAGTATCATTCCTTCTATGTCAAATTTATTGACTGAGTGAATGGGTTGATCAGTTGATCTTGACTGTCAAATTTGCAAGGATTGTGGTTGTGGCTGTTCTTAATAACATTTGAACAATTTGAAGAGCTTTTCACATCCACACCCACATCCATCAAGCAGCTGTTCAACTTTTTTGTTCTACTTCTTTGTCCTTAAAAACATTATGCTTACTGCTCGCATTTGATCGTCTCCCGTAAGTATACGGATTCGATAAGTAATACAGGTAAGAAAGTGTCGATCCCACTAAAACGTTTATCCAACTATTAATTCCAATTTTAACTTGTTTAAGGATTAACAATGGTTGATTTAAACTATTGGAAAATTAATTAAAAACTATTGACTACAAGAATTCATTTAAGAAAGTTAAAATAAACAATGGTAATGAGGATGGTTGGAAATTTGTTTTACTTGGTCTTCTCTAACATTTGAACAACATATAACTAGATACAATTGCAAATCCTGGATTTCCTACAATGTGATTAGTCTCTCTCGAGTAAAAATCAACTAATTTATCTATAACAATTAAATGAATTTTAATTAACTCTCATTATATCAAAACCCAAAGTAAATGCAGAGAATAAATCATAAATCACATCCAAATGGAATTGGATTAAATCTGAGCTATCTCTAGTCAACAAATCATCCAACAAATGTTCATAGATCCATTAAAACTAGCATTTCTCAATGTTTAATCTTAATTAACATATTATTCTTGGGTGATCAAATCATAAATAATAATCAAGAACAATGAGCATTTTATGCAAAATATATGAAGATAAATACATCAACTCAACATGTTAAATACAACCAAGATCCACAAATTTCCAACCAAGTATAAACTTAGTTAGACATAATGTCACAAACAATGTATTTAAACAAGAAATACATTAAAA
>CATIWO010338268.1:0-34121 GCA_949673435.1 Macaranga tanarius | reverse complement strand
GTTTTTCATATTCATTGGCATTACTATGAAGAAGGATTGAGCATTAATTCACATAATTAAGGCAAATTCTGTCCATTATTCCATTTCATTTAACTATTTTTGTTTAGGGAAGGAATAGAAGGCCAAGTAAATAAGGCTCCTCCACTTTGACCAATCAATAATAATTTCACAACGAAAAAAATTTACACAACATGGCCCAAGAAAGCACCTCTAGACGCACGCGTTTTGAATGATGATTGCAGGCAAAGTGTTCGACAAAAAGCGCATGACAAACATAATTCTTCTTTTTTCACCATTTTTTCCCTTCTTTGGCCTGTCTTATCATTACCTTTGTCTCTCAGCTTCCTCTTCCTTCTTCCATTTCTAACATTATTTTAGGCTTTTAACATTTAGCTTAGCATCCCAGCCGGCCATTAGAGCTTTTTTTAAAAAAAATTTTGCCGCCTGTATGTCGTGTTCTGTGCATTTTTTGCTCACTCTTTTTAAGTTTTTAACTGTTTTCGTTTTTGGGTTCTTTTTAAATTTGTACATTTTTTAATGTATATGGTCCATGCTTGTTGCGGTTGGTTGGTGGTTTTCTTGTTGGGTTTTTCGTAAGGCATTACAATTCGGCTTTTGATGGGCGCGCACACCACAAACTTCTCTCACTCACTCACTACTCTCACAATTGTGTTTGCTGTGTATAATATGTACATATTGTTGTAGTCTTAGCTGTAAAGAAGGCCCACTGTAGGTGCTCACACACACACGCACACATTTGACTCAATTAGACTCTCGAAAATGTTTTCTTCTTCTTAAGTTTTCTCTTTCTTTCACTTTCTATAACAGTTATACACCCTCATGTAGAAGTAAATACTTAACGACAAGCTTCTTGTTTTTAGAGGCTTTTCTTGTTATACCCACTTGTGAATTGGCCTTATTGTTTAAGGATTACCCCCAAAAAAACTGGGTTTTAATTTTGTTTTTGTTTCTTCGGTTCTTCCTCTTAGCTTGTTCATGGCCCCTGCAGGGAAAGTTACTGGCTTTCGCAGAGAGGGTAATGATTGGTATGCACTAACTCAATTTATCTAGTGAACCCATTTGTTCTCTGCTTTTTATTTTTTCTGGGTGTTGCTTATTTGGTTTAATTGGAGTATGCTTTTGTTGTTGCTGTTGTTAATTTATAAGGCAGAATTATGTATATAAATTTGAAATTCAAAAGGTTTGAAAGGAATAAAAGTGTGTGCTAGTTGACGCTGTGGTGATCATTTGATGAAAAGTTTGATTCTTTATAGAATAATTGGAGAGGTGTGTGTAATATTGTCAATTCTGTTGGGCCTGGCAGGTTCTGCAATGCAGGGTTGCCCAGTGATATTACTGTTGTTGTGGATGGCATAAACTTCTACCTTCATAAGGTGAGCCAATATTTACTCTTTTAAGTCTGGGAGATTCAGTAACTTATTCATCTTCTTGTTGTTCGTCTATAACTGCCTCTGAAATGAATTTGAATGCTTATTCACGAGTTGCATATGCATATGGTTTTATCATTATTTATTTAATTTTCTTGTTTTTGAGCTAAACATGATTTACCTCATTGTCAATCTTTCTCCCCAAACTTTCTATGAGATTTATTTTCAAAGCCTTATATGACTGGTGAATTCTTATCTTCAGACAATTCTCTCTCGCAATAGCATATCAGGGGAGTCAACAATTGTTCCTCTTTCTTTATTGGTTGAACTCTCTTGGTTGATCAGAACATGTTCCTGCAGAAGTTCTGTTTATGTGTATAATTGCTAGATTCTGGGACATTTTTTGCAGTCATCAAGTCTTATCTTTTTAAGTTAGTTCCCTTGGTTCAAAGATACTATCTGAGGAATAGTGAAAGAATTGTTGGATGCATTAAAGTAATTATATCTTTGTGTTATGCCTGTGTAAGACAAACTTGGAAAATGTAAGCCTATTTATCATCTATGGGTGGTAAAATTATCAGAATGCCGAATCAAGGGGTGAAAATGATGAGGCGGAAAAAATGATTGAGTCTCCAAAAAGATTGATTTTGATCTATTTAATTCCTCTAAACCACACCGCTATGATCCCTGCCTTTTATGATGCTTTTCAATCAAAAGCATTATATACCGAATTTCTGAATTTAGTTCTTTTTTTTTTCTTTGAATTTTTGCAAATTGCTTGTGTTTGAGAAAAAAAGTACATGATTGTATCTTCATTCTATGTTTATTATTTGTTGTTGAAGAACTTCTATCAATTTTGAAATCATGTAGAGGTAATTAGGATTTTGGAACTCCTTGTAAATTTTAACAACATATATTTTGCAGTTTCCACTAGTATCAAAATGTGGGAAGATAGCACGAATATGTGAAGAATGCCTTGAAAAGGCAGTCACCACAGCTCTTGAAGAATTCCCTGGTGGTCCTGACACTTTCTTGATTGTTGTAAAATTTTGCTATGGCATGCGGTTAGAATTGACGCCAAGAAACATAGTTAATGTCTTTTGTGCAGCAGACTACCTAGAAATGACAGATGAGTATGGGGAAAATAATTTGCTTTCCAGATCAGAGAGTTTCTTCCATAAGAACATACTTCGCAACTGGAAGGACTGTATATTGGCTTTCCAGAGTTCAGATCCTGTTTTGCCAAGGGCTGAAAAGCTCCAGATAGTAAGCAAGTGCCTGAATGCTTTATCTATGATGGTCTGCACAGATCCTAGTTTATTTGGATGGCCCATGATGATGTATGGCAGCTTACAGAGCCCTGGTGGTAGCATCCTATGGAATGGGATAAACACCGGAGCAAGAATCCGAAGCACAGAATCTGACTGGTGGTTTGAAGACACATCTTACCTCAGTGTATGTTTGTTTAAAAAACTAATCCATGCAATGGAAATGCGAGGCATAAGACCTGAAAATCTGGTGGGTGCAATTATGCATTATGCTAGGAAGTACCTACCAGGCCTTGGCAGGTGGCAGAGTGTACAAAGTGGCAAAACTAGGAGTGTTGCCAGTTTCAGCATGACACCTGCTGCTGTTGATCAGAAAGTTCTATTGGAAACCATTGAAAAACTTCTCCCAGAAAAGAAGGGGAAATCTTTCTGCCGTTTTTTACTGGGACTTCTTCGTGTTGCACTAATTTTGGGTGTCAGCAAGACATGCAAGGATTCCTTAGAGAGGAGAATAGGGATGCAACTGGAATTGGCAACCCTTGATGGTCTTCTTATTCCTACATACTCAGATTCTGATACTTTATATGATACTGACTGTATGGAACGGCTAATTGACTACTATATGACTTCAGAATCAAGGATAACATCATTTTCTCCACCATCATTGGACCTGGAAACATCACCATCATCTGAAGCATTAAGAAAAGTTGCAAAATTGGTGGATAACTATATTGCAGAGGTTGCTTCTGATGTAAATTTGAAACCCAGAAAGATACGTTCTCTTGCGGAGGCCCTTCCAGATTGTTCAAGACCATTACACGACGGGCTATACAGAGCACTAGACATATATTTCAAGGTTTGCATTTACTGGGTCTTTCCCAAAATAAAGGTTTCTTATTACATGTAAAGGTTTGTAATAGCTAATGATTGCGCAGGCACACCCTTGGCTTTCTGAGAGAGAGAAGGAAGAACTTTGCAACGTCATTGACTACCAGAAACTCTCAATTGATGCCTGTGCACATGCTTCCCAGAATGATAGATTGCCGCTTAGAGTTGTTCTTCAAGTCCTGTTCTTTGAGCAGATGCAGTTGAGAACTGCTCTTGCTGGCTGTCTCCATGTCTTAGATGCTGAAAGTGCCCCTACAGGTCCCACGACTGTCCCTAGTGACATGGCAGGGCAGATTGTACAGAGAGATGGGTGGGTAACAGTCGTGCGTGAGAACCAGGTTTTAAAGGTGGATATGGAAAATATGAGGTCTAGAGTCGGGGAGCTCGAAGAAGAGTTCAGTAAAATAAAACAAGAGATGAAGAGGGTAACTAAATCGCATAGCTCTCTTAGTTCCCCTCGCTTGGTTCCCCGGAAGATGGGGTGCAAGCTTCTTCCACGATCTTCAGATGCCCAACCAGATACTGTTGACAGCAATGCACCTACTCCAAGAACATCAGTCGAGCAACCGCGCTCTTCCCGGCATTCTAGACACAGGAAAAGTTTTTCTTTGTTTTGAGGGCCAACACAAGGGAACTAAAACCACTACACTCATACAGTTCAAAATGCAGCAGATAAAGTGCTGCAGTATTGGATTCAAGATTCATGGAACGAATTAATGCAGCTGCACATACTTGTTTCTGAAGTTTTTGATTCAGCATGTGAAGTGTTGAACTTTCTTACTCAAATTTTTTTTGGGAGTGAAATGGGGTATTATGGTGGGTTGTTGCACATTGAAAATGCAAGATATGCTCCGGTCCAAATCTGGATTTATAGGCATGCTATCCCAGATTTTGAGTGGAGCTACCATACATCATGTATTTATCACAGGAAGAAAAAAAAAACAAGAAAAAAAAAGGTGCTATCCATCTTTACATGTGTATAGTTCCACATCTCTGTAAAATGTTCTGTAAGATTAGACTGTATTTCGGATTCTTCAATACATCACAAAAAATTTCACCTGTCAATCATAATATAGAGGCAAATCTCTCCTTTCTCCATTGACAACTCTTTTCTTTAGGAGTAAGAACACATGCACCCATTTAGCACTAGGAAAATTCTTACCTCCTCCGAGTGTATACCAAATAAAGTATATATTGTATCGGAAGTAATTCACTCAAAGTAAGCAAAAATCTCTCAAAACACTAACAGGACGTGCAATTTTTTTATAACCATGTTCAGTTTTAGAACCCATCATTATATTAGCTTGCCACATGTAAATTAAAGAATATTTTTGCTGTATTACATCTTACAATTAAATGCATCACACATTAATTAAATGTAAAATATTTAACTAATAGAATTAAGACAAATATTTTTATATTACACATCCAACCAAATGGTAAAAAATTAAAGCTGCAGTGTGAAGTTACACTACTTATTAGTTAGTATTATATTAGATATTTTCAACAAGTCGCTTTGGCCGAGTGGTTAAGGCGTGTGCCTGCTAAGTACATGGGGTTTCCCCGCGAGAGTTCGAATCTCTCAGGCGACGATTCCTCTTTTTTACCCTTTTTAGCTGCCATTTCAATTCTCTACAGTACACAGTAGACAGTACTCTGTACTCTCTAATTCCAATTACAGAAACCTAGCCGCCATCCTCACCTCTCTCTCCCTCCTTTCCACGCAAAAACAGATTCTCACTTTTTTATCCATTTTTAGTAAGTAATAATTCAATTGTTACAGTAACTGCAATCATCCAATAATGTCACTTTCTTCTTCTTCCGTTAACATTTCACCGTCTCCGTTCAACTTCTCTAACGAACCTTCACTCTCTCCGATCAACCAACGCGTTAAATTTTCTTCTTCCGTTAAACCTCCAAACCGAGCCGTCACCGTTCCCACACGCCGTTCCGTTAACTCCATTCACGATTCTTCCTCCGAACGTCCTGTTCTCGACTTCAGAATCGATAACCACGGAGGTAGCTCCGGCGGTGATGATAACACCGGCGGCGGCGGCGGCGGCGGAGATGGAAATGACGGCGATGATGACGAGGAGAAAGAGTTTGGTCCGTTAATGAGATACGAAGATGTTATAAAAGAAGCAGAAACACGTGGAGTGAAGCTTCCAGAAGATATGATACAAGCGGCAAAGACTACCGGAATACGCGAAACGTTTCTTCATAGATACCTTGATTTGCAGGTCTATAAATGTATATATATATATTTTTAATTTATGTATCAGTATTTGTTTATTTGTTTATTAAAATTTGACCCCTAATCTTTTTTTGCAGGGATCAGTTTGGCCACTGGGATTCTTAATGAAGTACTGTAGTATGTTGCGGAATCGTATGCTTGCTGATCCTTCATTTCTCTTCAAAGTTGGAACTGAGGTTGGTTGGGTTGTTTTTGAAGAAATTTGTATGTTTTGAAAAGTGTTTTGTTATTTTTTTTTTATTGATGTGGGTGTTGTTGTTATTTGATTATTGTTATGTAGATAGTTATTGATTCTTGTTGTGCAACGTTTGCTGAAGTTCAAAAAAGGGGAAAGGATTTTTGGTCAGAGTTTGAGTTGTATGCAGCTGATCTTTTAGTTGGTATTGTTGTTGATATTGCTTTGGTTGGTATGTTAGCTCCTTATGCCCGTATCGGTCAGCCTTCTTTGAATGCTGGTTTCTTTGGAAATATTCAGCAGGCTTGTGCTGCTCTTCCCAGCAGGTCAGTTTTGTTATTATCTTGCGCCGCAAAGTTTATATATTAATGTAATTTATTGCAATCTGTCTTTTCTGTTGGAATTCTTGAATCTGCTGCAACAGTCAACAATGTTGTATTACATAAACTGGTTCCCAAGCAAGATTGTGGCATGTCTTTCTCTTAGCAACTCTTGCTTACCTTCCTTTAGAATGTTAAAAAGTTTCTCTTCCATGTGGAGCTTAGTGAAGGCTTAATTCCAATCTCAAATGATTGAAAAGCATGGTTATTTTATTGTTATTCAGAATCGATATCTAGCATTTAGCCTGGTTCTTTATCTTCTGGGAAATGACATGATTTTCCCTGAGATAGTCTGTACTTTCTACAATCTAACAGCTGGGCTGCCTTAGCCTACTTACCACTTGACCAGTAATGCCCCCACAAGCTCACATGTCCGCTTGAATGTTGGGATTGAAGTAATGCTATATTTAGGGATTCATAGTCTATGCCGGGTCATGCGTGTTTTCAGTTTGCTTTCTTGTTCTGCAGACTCTTTGAGAACCTTACCTTGTTTTTCTTGCTTCACTGACAATAAAGCAACTTTGATGCAGTGTTTTTGAAGCTGAAAGGCCAGGATGTAAATTCTCTGCGAAGCAGCGCATTGCTACATACTTCTATAAGGTATGTCATGGTATCCTACTTGTTCAATGATAATTATATAATTTCTGAAAAATCCTCAAAGTTATAGTCCATCTTTGTTCTCATAGGGATATCTTATTTCACGATTTTTTTCGGAAGTACATTTGATCACAAGTATCATCTTAATCCTTGGGCGTTTTTGCCTTGGGGGGTTTCGCAGTAGTTTACTGTTATTTTACTTTGGGTTCTGATGCAATGACTCATGTAATCTGGTTGTAGGGTGTATTGTATGGTTCAGTCGGTTTCGGGTGTGGACTAATTGGCCAAGGCATTGCTAATCTGATCATGACTGCCAAGCGGTACACTTTTATTTCTATCTAGATGGTTTTTCTTGGGTTTCTAGTTCATTGTTATAACTGAGTATGAGTTTGAAATGTGATGCTCCTATTGCTCTGTTCAAACTTTACATGATAGTGTGAACACGAATGTGAAAAATCGTGTATCATATAATTTTATCAGACCAAGTGTGCATTTTATTGATGACATTGCTGCACCTTTTCATCTGTTGCTGTGAAGTTTACTGATTAAATTTGTCCCTCTAGCCGGTTAAGCAAATGGATAACATCACCCCATGGTGGGATTTAACTCCTGTAGTTCAATATTTTTAGTTTTATTGCCACCCACCCCACGGCCTTTTTGTTATGTTATAATGTTCATCGTCCTTCTAACTAGCAATTGTTGAAGCTGATTAAGAATTTGGTGTTGCATCTTTTCTCATCCAAAAGGAGTTCTATCAATGATATATTCTTACTGTAGTCTGTTTTCTGTACTACGTTTTTGTTTATTTTCAGGAATATAAAGAAATCAGATGAGGATATACCTGTTCCACCTCTTGTGCAAAGTGCTGTTCTTTGGGGTAAGCCACTAACCTATTTTCAACAGTATTATTTCAAACTTTGGTTCTAATTCTGTTCCAATGTGCAGTTTTTCGAAAGTGTTGTTATTGGCCTATGCATTTACCTAATCTAGGCTCTGTATTTAGTTCATTTTTTGGTAGATATATGAACTTCTAAGTTAAACTTTCTCCATTTTTGTCAATGATATTCACCATTACAATATGTTTATATGTGAAAATCCTTATTTTAAGGATGACACAGGTGCAGCTTGGTTTTTGCTGTCTTCTACCAGTATAGTGATCTCTTCTTCATATGATAAATTTTTAATCTTCCAATTCCACAAATTTTTCTTAGATTCTGCTTCTGGCTCCCTTGTTGATCAGGTGTTTTCCTTGCCGTGTCTTCCAACACTCGTTACCAAATAATTAATGGACTAGAACGACTGGTAGAAGCATCACCTTGGGCAAAGCAGGTCCCTCCGGTTGCAATGGCTTTCACAGTTGGCGTGCGATTCGCCAACAATATTTATGGTGGCATGCAGTTTGTAGATTGGGCAAAGTGGAGTGGGGTGCAGTAACGTATTGTCTGTCGCTTATACGATCCGTGCCTTTATTTTTGAATCACTAGATTCACCACACACTACAACCCCTACCATTAAAAGGACAACCGGCTGAATCGAAAGACGGGGGAGGACAGAAAGTGTAATTATTGTTAGTTTAATTTAGCATTAGCGTTAGTTCTCTGCCATTAGGAATGCATGAGAAAAGAAAGGAAATTAAATAAGCGAATAGAATAGAAAAGAAAAAAATAGAAATACAATTTTTTTTCTATTATTTGGATGTGTTTGATAACAATAGAAAGGAAAATAAAATTCTTTTTTAAAATAAAAGAAATTTTAAATATTATACCCTTCAAACATCAACAAATTTAAATAAAAAAAAAGTATTAAGATTAGCTTAATTTTAATCACCACTTGATCCTATCAATTTCTTATATATATATATATAAAAAGAAATAGTGACAAGTAACTAAAAGATTTTTTTTTTTTTTTGTGGGCAGCAGCTAGCGCTGGTCGAGTGCCAGGCACTCGCTCGCAGGTGGGCCAGGCACTCGCGCGCTGGCGAGTGCGCCCTTGCTTGGCTAGGCGAGAAGGCCTATGATAAAGCAATAAAAATGTTAGAGAAAAATGGTGAATTTCGTCTTTTTATTTTATGAGTTCTCATTTCTTCTCTTTTCTCACCAAAATGGTGAAAAAAAATGTTTAAGGAAAAGACTGCTCAAAAAATTTCAATTTCATTTCTTTTCTTCTCAATTCCCTCTTCTAATGTTTGTCCAAACAATAAAAATATGAGAAATCAAATTTCCTTTCTTTTCTTTTCCCTTCAATGCACTCAATTCAAACAGAGGCTTAAAAGGATATTCTTTTGAGTTGGCTTTGATGATTCACTGTCTTTTCACTAGGCAACATCATTGTGCTATTGGTTCTATTTGGTAGCATGGATTAACATTAACGGATTTAATTGGTTGATTCATATTCATCATATCACTGGTAAAACAACATGTATGAAATGTTTGAGATGACTGGTATTTTTTTGTTTCTTTATTTATACAACCTTCTGTTGTTGGAGAGGAGAGTGGGGTTGGAGGGATGGAGAGACATTCTTTGAGTTGCCTTTGATGCTTCGCTGTTGAAGCAGTTGAGCCAAGTCGAGGCATCATATTCATCTTTGTCGGTTGAGTGTCGGGAGTCCAGTCATCACTCAACACTGGTATTGCTAGCACTGGCTAGCTGCCACCCACCATTGAAACAGAGCTCTTCTCCAACTGCACTATTGGTAGCCACTTTTTTATTTTTTTCAACACAATACAATCAAATACCATTGGAGAGGGGAAAGATGAATGCGAACCTGAGTCCTAATGTTGATCATTTTCATCTTTTAATTTTCTGTTCTTAATTTTTATATTTTATTTTAGATAATTCACATCATTAAATAAAAATAACATATTTCAAAAATAAATCATACTTTTAATGTTATGTAATAAAATATTTAATCTTTCCCCTCAAACACTCCTTTTTACTGGTCAACATAGTGTCTCCTCTAATACAAATTCAAAAGTTCAAAATCCAAAGGTGGCAACACATCAATGGACCCCCGCCTTTGTCCAAGTCGAACTACTGCCTGCAGTACCCCAACTTCTTCAGAAGAAAAAAATTCACTAATTTTTCATTATTAATTAATTTTTGATCTATCAATTACTATTTCATTCAATACTACCCATAATACATGGGAAAATTATTATCTATCTTGAACATTTTACATCCTATAATTAAACTCATAATATAAAAATGTATATCTCAATTTTAGATATAAAATACTTTTTAATTATATATTATAAATCTAACCATACATAATTTTATAAACAATAAAAACTTAAATATTTAAATTGTCAAACATAAATATGTAACTAAAATTACAAAAAATTCACTCACATTTAATTAAATTTAAATGGATTAGTATTTTTAATTTATAATTGTTTATAGTACATAAAATGAGAAAATTTTAAATTTAATATTACAACAAATAATTCATATAAAAAAATAAAATATAATCCAGAGAATTTTAAACAAAAACTTTATACCCATACTACCATATTACCAAATACCAAAAAAGTTAGCTAAAGTAATTATTTTTTTTCATTGGTTGAAGCGATTAATTTCTAACACCATAAGAATAGACCATAGATTAAATTATGGTTTCACCAACCGAATGTCCACACCTTTTATTACTTAGCTACTCGCTGATCTCACTAACTGAATATTCATACTTTTTACCATTTGAGCTGCTTGTGTGGAATAGAGTAATTAATTAATTTGAGAAACATAAACTAATACTATATTAATATCCTTAAACAAAAAAGGAAATTACATATAAATGAGAGTGAAATAGCAAAATAAAATAAAATAAAATAAATAAATAAATAAAATAAAAGTCGTCTCCTTTACTGCCCCGACGTCTTTTGCAAAGTTTCGTTTCAGTCCATCCTTTTTTTTCTAGATCACACACCATTTTCATTTCCTCCTCTTCTTCTTCTTCTTCGTTATACACTCAGATCTCCCTCCAAACCACAGCCATCATCACCATCTTCTTCTCCTTCCTCAGATCTCATTGTTGTCGCCGCTCATGATTCTTCTTCGATTTCGCTGACCGATTCGAAAATTCTGGAATCAACGACCACGACGACGTTTCGTTATCTATCTGTTTGGATCTCTGTAACTGCAGCAGGTAAATGGCGCTATCAGGCATGCGAGGCCTTTCTGTTTTCATTAGTGACATTCGTAATTGCCCTAACAAAGAACAAGAACGTCTTCGTGTTGATAAAGAACTCGGCAATGTCCGTACTCGCTTCAAAAATGAAAAGGTTAGGGTTTCTTTCTTTTATTATACATTAGATCATTGCAGAGTTTTTCATTTTTTTTGTTTAGTGATGCAAAAATTGTAATGTATAATTTCCGCTGTTAGTTCTCTTTTTAGCTCAGATAAGTTAATAATCAGAATTTTTAGTTTAGTTGCAGTTTAATCTTAGGTTTAGAAAATATAATTCAGAGCTGAAAGTTGCATTCGAGCTGCAGCTGGCTTTTTATTTTAGGTTATTTTGCTAATAATCAAATATGTTATGTTAGGCAAATATTTCGGGACTGAATTGAGTTTTACTGTTAAAAACAGCGGATATAGAGCTTATTAAGATACTGATGATGGTTACTAAGGATGTTTCTAGCTGTGATGTTGCGTTCTTGCATACACATTTTTTTTGAGCTTTGAATTTTTAGGTTTAGTTGCAGCACATGCGTAATCTTTGAAGTTTTAGTAGAATTAGTGCAGCTAGTAGCTGCCATACTTTGGTTTGAGTTTTATTTTATTTTTTTCATTTTAAGATGTGGATATTTTGCAACATTTTGTGCCTTAGTTCGTTGCTTCCTGACGTCTGTTCTCTGTATTTGCTTGGTCATTTCTATCTAATATCTTCGGAAAAAAAGGGTTGTTTTTGTTTTCCTAATAGGTTGGGGAACTACAATGTTAACAGAGAATGAAGATGCTGTAGAGTTAGAATTACTTTTGGCTCATTTTAAATTTTTACTTGGTTACTAGTGGTGATAAAGATATTAGACACATCCTCTTCAATCCATGTTTGTTGCTTTTGTAATTTTGTTATGGATCTTGAAGTATTTGTAAGAAACTAGTGCTTATGAGGTCTGGATTAATAATGTTTTGATTCTTTTATCAGTAGAAGAGGTGTGTCATCCTGGAAATAACATATTTCAAAGGTCAATGAATTTAGAATTTGGTGGGCTAAGGTATTGGATATCCCCTTAATGTATTAAGTGCTGGCCTGGTAGACTTGACTTGAATTGGACAGATACTGCAAAATCCACTAATTAAGCCTTAAACTTAATCATCATTCATGTTTGATCATCTACAGTCTCTGTTGCAAAAACAGTTAACAATGCCCTTAATATTTTTTAATGGCACAAGTCTAGTGGCTAAACTGGGAGAGTTTGTACAGCTTAGACTGAAAAGTTTGTACTTGTGAATTTTATTTTCCAAGTATCTTGATTCATTAGTTCCATCTTTTCTTATTATTTTCAATGCCATTATGAACTGGCTTTTATTTTCTTTGTAATGTTATTAATAATCCGGAGGAGTATCATTTAAAAAAGTAAACTGTGGTACTTTGGTGCTTTTGAATAGCAAACATCTTTTCACTCCACAAACTGATTTTTTTAGACCTAAGCTGTGATAGTAGAAGTGTTTTTTTATTGTTCTACACTTTGATTGTCAGGCAGCCTGTGTGTCAATGATTTGCGACTTTTCTGTTGAACTTATTCACACGTTAATCATTGTCTCCATACGTATACATTAAGAAAGAACATGTTTATGCCTTTATCCACAAATTCCTGGGTACTTTCTCGATTAATTTCTGTTTTGAGAGACATCTTAGGTTTACATATATTTACACAATAATCACTTACACTTTTATCCCTTAATTTTTTTCCTTTTTTCTATGCCTTATTTTATATTCTACATCATGTGGTTGCCTTTGCTCTTCAAGAGAAGGAAGATATTATCATTTTGCCATATTCTCTTTGCCTCATATATTAAACTGCACGGACTGGTTGTATTCACTGTACCCAAGCCCTTTCTCAACTTTACCTTTACTAACTCTATAACTACAAACAAAGATCAATTTTGTATGCTTGTTTGCTTATACTTTTAATAATGTTTGCTATTAGAGCCCCTGAATAATGTAAAAATTCAATTTTAGACACTAGTTTCTCTCTCCTTCGATCCCTCACAAAGCAGAAAGCCAACTGCATAGATGCCCTTCTTATTCAACCTCTCTCTTCCTTGGATCCTTGTGTAAATATCTGCAAGGTCAACTAAAATGAGGAGCAGTTATTTATTTATTATTATTTTTTTCTATTAACAGGGCTTGACTCCTTATGAAAAGAAGAAATATGTCTGGAAAATGCTGTATATTTATATGCTGGGTTATGATGTAGATTTTGGTCACATGGAAGCTGTTTCCTTAATATCAGCACCTAAATACCCAGAAAAACAGGTGAGTTCCTCTTTCCTGTGGTTGATCTCTACTGATTTGCATTCATGTAGGTGGCTAGTAGTAAACTACTATCATTTTTATCATTTCAAACAATTCATACAGCCTTGTTTTGCTAAAACGAATTGCGTACATACTAATTCAACATTATTATGGTTGTAAGAAGCACACTATTTTTTGTTAACTTAAACTAGGCATATTGTGTAGTGGATGCCTCAGACATATAATCTTTGAAGTTTGAAGAAAAAAAGTTAGCATTTTTCATTTGTATTAATGATGACTGTTATGTGGTTGCCAAAAGCTAAATCTCTCTTTCTGGAATTTGTGTTAAACTGTTAATGCTCAAATGTACCAATATATTCCAAAAAAATTGGATATGCTGCTTATTTTATTTGCATCTTGCTATGCTTGCAGGTTGGATACATTGTCACGTCATGTTTGCTCAATGAGAACCATGATTTTTTGAGATTAGCAATAAATGCAGTGCGAAATGACATTATTGGAAGAAATGAAACTTTTCAGTGCCTTGCATTGACTATGGTATGGCAACAGGAAATCTCTTGTACTTTTTTTTACCTGTTTTTTTATATATAAATTACATTATTGTGCTGGAGGATGGTTCTGAGCTAGGTTGTCATACTCCTCTCTAACAAAAAATGATGGTACTTGTTATTCTTAAAAGTTCCGCATGGGACATTATATGTAGGTTGCCATCCTTAGACGTCTGTAATGTGTAAAGGCATCCTTTAACAGTTTGTCACACAAACTCTAGGAAGGCCTTGTTCTGTTTCCCTGCATGACATGCCTGTTTATATTGTGCATTATGGCTAATATTTTCATCTGGCAGTATATTTCTTCTGGGATTCATATTTTTTTATTTAGCCTGAAAGTTGCCCTACAAAGGGTTACTGAAATTATAAACTTCATCAAGGAGTCAATGCCATTGAAGTGGATCTACTGCACTGCAGATTGGGAAAAAAAATTGATGTCATTGATATATTTTGACCTTAGAATCTAGTATATTTGCAAGCTAATTGCCATTTGGCAGGTAAAAGGGAAATATTTGTGGTGTTGATTTGATTGAGTTTGACCGTAGTTCTTGAAATGTTCAACATCCTCCCATGTTGTTTCTTACCTTAGCTTGAAATTGTTTGAATATATGAACGATTGCTTGTTGGAGTTGTACAAAATGCTTGTTATTGTTTCTGCTCTAGGATATTGTGAATGTTTCACGTAAAATTCTTTGGTTTTTTGTTTTGCTCATTTTGTCCTTCATCTGTCTGTTAAATGGTATCAGCATCACCCATCACCTTACCCACACCTCCCAATAGAAAATTAAATTTTTATTTATATGTATGCCATGATATATGGACTTAGAGCTTGGAGATTCCAACTGTTGTTCTAAGGTTTTCATTTCATCGTTGCAGGTTGGGAACATTGGTGGAAGAGAATTTGCTGAATCTTTAGCAGCAGATGTTCAGAAGTTACTTGTAAGAGATGACAGAAATTTGTGGGCTTAGCTAGTGTATATTGAAAATTATTTGATTTGAACCTGCTTTCCCTTTTTTTTTCCTGCTTTGGTTTCAGATTTCTAGCAGCTGTAGACCGCTTGTGAGAAAAAAGGCTGCATTATGTCTGCTGCGCTTATATAGAAAAAATCCTGATGTTGTCAATGTAGATGGCTGGTAAGCCTGAATCCTAGGCGGTGTACATTTATCTTTCTTTTTTTTTTTTTCTGTACCAATCTGAATTGTATTATTTTGCCCCCATTACAGGGCGGATCGAATGGCTCAATTGTTAGATGAGCGTGACCTTGGTGTTCTGACTTCTTCTACGAGCCTTCTTGTTGCTTTAGTTTCAAATAACCATGAAGCATACTGGAGTTGCCTCCCAAAGTGTGTCAAGATATTGGAGCGACTTGCTAGGAACCAGGATATTCCGCAAGAATACACTTACTATGGAATCCCATCTCCTTGGCTTCAGGTTTTTATCCTTGTCTCTTCTTCATCATTTTAGTTTATTTCGTATGGACTTCTTCTGAAGGTTATGTAAATGCTACTCTTCTGATACACAGGTCAAGACAATGAGAGCTCTCCAGTATTTTCCAACTATTGAAGATCCTAACACTAGAAGATCATTGTTTGAGGTTCAACTCTTGCCAGTGAATTGATTTTGGTATGTGGTCAGAACTTCTGATTTTGATAAAATCTTAGTTTCTGATTCCAGGTCTTACAGCGGATCTTAATGGGAACTGATGTTGTAAAAAATGTAAATAAGAACAATGCAGCACATGCCGTTCTATTTGAAGCTCTTGCTCTTGTAAGTATATTGCTCAATAAGCTTTTCACCATATGGAATATGTTAAAAGGAATGATTTTCATAGTTTTACTGATATTGGGAAATTAGTTAGACAAGCTGACCATAACCACAGGTTTCCAAAACTTTATTAAATGTTTTGTTATTTAAGGTAGGTTTCATGTCTAGCCCTTCTCTTTCATGATTAAGGAAAGGCAAGGATTTTAACATGTATTTCTTTCTCTCCTGTTGCTTTTGGGTTGTGGTTAGATCATAGCTTAGCCTCTTTATTTGGGTGATATGTTCATCCTGATATTAGTTTTTTTTCTTCAACTATAATATGGATCAAAACTGTGTTTTTTTTTCCCCATTTTTGCCTTCTCTGAAATTCAACTAGTGGACACCTAATCCATTGAACATAAAGTTGTCTTTTACTGAGCTGTTTCCCTGATATTTATTTTTATATGGCAGGTCATGCATCTTGATGCTGAAAAAGAGATGATGTCTCAATGTGTTGCACTTCTTGGGAAATTTATTGCTGTTCGTGAACCAAATATTCGTTATCTTGGCTTGGTAAACTGTGGAAGCACTATAACTTTATCTTTTCTTTCTTATATCTTATTGAAGCAAATCAGAAAGTTTTGTGGAATGGAATTATATTATTATATCTAAGCAAACTTGCAAATTTGTAGGTCTATTTGTTATGTGCGAGTCTATAGGCATAACATTGCTCTGTTGCTTTGTTGCAGGAGAATATGACTCGGATGTTGATGGTTGCAGATGTGCAAGATATCATTAAAAGACATCAAGCACAGATCATCACCTCGCTGAAAGATCCTGACATCAGGTTGCATTTGAGTGTCTTGAAGTGTTTGAAAATGTCAATTTTCTTTTTGTGTTATTTTGATGCACATTCAGTACAACTTTCGGGGCACTAGTTCTCTATTTTCTTTTTGTCGATCTTGTTAAGTAGTAAACATTTAGAGTCATCTCTTCTTCTGAAGCTTGGGAAACATCGAAAACACAAATGTGGTTCAGATGCATGCTAGACGTACCACATACCATGTTTATGACAATAGAATTACTGATTGTGGACCCTAAATCCCAACTGCTAAATTATGCTGTTAAGATGAAATATATTTTTAGAATTTACATAAGATAACCTCAAATTGTTTCTCCAGCATCCGCCGGCGTGCTCTTGATTTACTATATGGTATGTGTGATGTTTCAAATGCAAAGGACATAGTGGAAGAACTGCTACAGGTATAAATATGTCTTTGTATTAGTTGTTCTACTGAATTTGGTTTGACATTTTCATGATATATTTCTACTTTTGTGTAACCCGCTGAGAAATTCACTTTCTGAAGCATTAAATGAGTTTGCAATTATTTTCATCTCATGGTCAGTATCTGAGCACAGCAGATTTTGCAATGCGTGAGGAATTGTCACTTAAAGCTGCAATTCTTGCAGAGAAGTTTGCCCCTGATTTGTCTTGGTAAGGACATTTTCCTAGTGATACAGGAAAAAGATGGAACTAACAATATTAATTTTCTTATAAAGATGGAATGGTTGAGACAGCCACTTAGTGCAGATGGATTTCTTTTCTTCATTAATAGAATGGAGGTGTTAATACTTTATCCTAGGGGGTTTTCTTTTTAAGGAATCTGAAAGAGGAAGATGAAGCTACCTCAGAATTTATGAAATCGAAATGAACACAACTAAATATCTGTCACTATCTCACAATTTATGTGGCTGCTGCCTGTGCTTGAAAATTTTTCAGAATTGACCAGATTTCGAAAGGAATCTGTTTCAGCTATAGTTCTTTGATATCTTTTAAATTGATTATTATTGGCATGATGGTTACCGTGCAAATCCTTCTTGTAAAGGCTACACTGTTTGATTTTTCGGGCCTTTTTTTGTGCTAAAAGTCTTTTAATTCTATTACTGATCAAATAAGAATTGGAAAAGAAAATCATTGAATTAATTGGACTTTTTCATCAATATAATGATCTAAATCTTAATTCTTTTGTATATCTGCGCCAAAAGGTCTACCATGTGCAATAATTGTATTTTTTCTCTGATTATTTTTGGGCATTGCATTGAACTGTATATGCTTGCTTGTGAAAGTTTTTCATCAACAGTTTACACAATGTTAATCTTTACTGCAGGTACGTGGATGTCATCCTACAGTTGATTGACAAAGCAGGAGATTTTGTCAGTGATGACATATGGTTCCGTGTTGTGCAGTTTGTAACAAACAATGAAGATCTACAGGTAATTAAATCTTTGCATCACAAAACTTTTGTTCTTTTGAAGGGTTTTTAACTGAGACTTAAAAACAATTTATCAGCCTTATGCAGCAGCAAAAGCCAGAGAGTATTTTGACAAGCCTGCTATGCATGAGACAATGGTAAAGGTGTGTATATAGCTCTAAACACTTTTGATGTTATTGTTTACGTCTAAATTATATTGATCGATGAAATAGGGTTGGGAAGGCAGTGTGTGATAGAGTTGCATGATTTGTTTTGTCAATAATGCATCCATGTGGCAGGTGAGTGCTTATCTCCTAGGAGAGTTTAGCCACCTTCTGGCTAGACGGCCTGGATGTAGTCCAAAGGAAATATTTAACATGATACATGAGAAGCTTCCTACTGTATCGTAAGACACTCTTACACCTAACATAAGCTTCTATTCTTCTTCGTACATTATTTTTCTTCATTCAGCTGCTGTATCTTAGTAACGTGAATGTTACCTGCAGAACAAATACTATTCCTATTCTTCTTTCAACATATGCTAAGATCTTGATGCATACTCAACCTCCTGACCCAGAACTGCAGAACCAAATTTGGGCAATATTCAACAAGTGAGCAAACTTTGCTTCTCTTGTCTTTTGTACTTCTTGATGTGATTGTGAACTTTAACTTTTTCTTTTTTAATTCCTGTAGATATGAGAGTTGCATTGATGCTGAAATACAACAAAGAGCAGTTGAATATTTTGCATTAAGTAGGAAAGGTGCAGCTTTAATGGACATATTGACTGAAATGCCTAAATTCCCAGAGCGTCAGGTATGTTTGGTGACTTCATTAGTTCTCTGCAGTTATAATCTGGAAAATCATAAATGTTTTTACTAAATTTATTTCCACACAATTGACACTAACACTGGTTTTTTTGACCCAGTCTGCATTGATTAAAAAAGCTGAAGATGTTGAAGATACTGCAGAGCAGAGTGCTATTAAGTTGCGAGCACAGCAACAAATGTCAAATGCATTGGTTGTGACTGACCAACGACCTGCTAATGGGCCACCACCAACTGTTGGCCCACTTAGTATTGTAAAGGTGCCCAGCATGAGTGGCAATGAGGTTAGTTCTTATTTGTGTATGTGGACGCTCAGGTTCTGCCTTCTTTTTTCTTTGAATTTTAGTTCAGTTGTTTAATGATACTCCTTAATTTTTGCATTTTTTTTCTCCACAGGAGCCTAATTCAGCTGATCAAGGACTTAACTGGGAAAATGGGACTCTGAATAAGGTGGATTCTCAAGCCCACTCAGAAGATCTTCTTGGTGATCTTTTGGGCACACTGGCCATTGAAGGTCCTCCTGGAGCTACTGCCCCGTCTGAGCAAAATCCAGTTTCACGAGTGGAAGGTGTTCCAAGTGCAGCGGATGCTGCAGCAATTGTACCTGTTGGGGAACAGACAAATTCTGTTGAGGTGATTAGGTCTACCAGTTCTATATTGTTTTTATTTTTTGTTTCTAGGTTGAAGATGTGAACAGAAATTGGAAACTTCTTTTTCTGATGCTAATAATGCATTGATGGATTTAAGAGTTATTCACATATATGACAATTTCACTCTCTATTCCGTCAAATCATCATATGCATTATTTTTGTAATGTATGCATTCTTATTAAACAATTTATTTCTCTTTAGTTATTTACTTCTAAACTTTATGGCATAATCATTCTTTTTCAATCCTTTTCAATGTGAAATTGATAGAGGTGTGATCTGCCTACAGCTAAGTGCCATATTGGTCTGACTTAGCTGGTTTTCTACAAAGACATCAAACATACTCGCCAACTAATATTTTTTACCTTGATTGCAGCCTATAGGAAACATCAGTGAAAGATTTTATGCTTTGTGCTTGAAAGATAGTGGTGTCTTGTACGAAGATCCATACATTCAGGTATCATTTTTTTAGAAAAACATTCCATGTATGTTTTCTCATGTGTTACAGGACAGTAGGCCATTTTTCAATAATTTCCTTCTCTTTATGTTTAAGCCACCTCCTGTGCATTTCATTGTCCTTGCAAATTTTTCAAATCTGGCAAATATTTTGTAGATTGGTATTAAGGCAGATTGGCGGGTGCAACATGGACGTCTTGTTCTTTTCCTGGGAAACAAAAATACTTCTCCGCTTGTTTCTGTTCAGGCTCTAATATTGCCTCCTGCTCATTTAAAGATAGAGCTCTCATTAGTACCTGAAACAATTCCTCCACGAGCACAGGTGGAATAGCTTGTAATTATTTATTTAGTCACTGATATTTGCAGTGGCTTTAATTATATTGCTTTCTTGTTCAATAATAGTTCCTTTCTTGATTCCTTATGTGGTTGTCTAGGTGCAATGCCCACTTGAAGTCTTAAATCTTCGCCCAAGCAGAGATGTTGCAGTTCTTGACTTTTCATACAAGTTTGGTACCAACATGGTATTGTCAGATGACTATCTTGTGTTCCTTGTCACTAATCTTTATGAATTTAGGCTAATGTACAATTTTATTTTGGGGCAAGTAGACTATATTTACAAGTCATTTATCTTATTGTTTCACCTTTTTTTATAGGTCAATGTTAAGCTTCGCCTTCCAGCTGTCCTGAACAAATTTCTTCAGCCTATCACAGTGTCTGCAGAAGAGTTCTTTCCTCAATGGAGATTACTCTCTGGGCCACCTTTGAAGCTTCAAGAAGTAGTATGAACATAATGCCTTGTGTTTCTTTTTAAATATAAACTCCCAGCATCATTGTCAGCCTTATTTATGATCGCATTTCTAGTTCTAGTTTGACCATTGGTAATGTAGAACATAAGTGATCCGTTTTTGGGCATTGCCAGTTTATGTAGTATTGTGAATTGCATGTAATATTGCCATTGTTGTTCCATCCATAAGTTTTTCTTTATCTCCTGTTTATTTGCTAATATCTGTGTTATCATATTTTTCGCTTAATTGCACAGGTTAGAGGTGTAAGACCAATGCCTCTCTCGGAAATGGCAAACTTGTTCAACAGTTACCAGTTGGTGATTTGTCCTGGACTTGTAAGCTACTCATCTTTTGTTGCTTCCCTCCAATTCTCCCAACCCTTATTTCTCTCTTTAAGTCGCATTGTGATTTTTCACTGGTTCATTTTCTGTTGTAGGATCCAAATCCTAATAACCTGGTTGCAAGTTCAACCTTCTTCTCTGAGAGTACAAAGCAGATGCTTTGCTTGGTATGAATTACGTTGTCATGTATTCTATTTTGTATGATTATTGTTCTTGATCTCATAGAATATTTATTTGTATGGTGGATTCAGCTGTACGATTATTGTTGTCAACCTGTGTATGTTGAAGTGAAGTTTGTCTGTTCCAATTCAGATTTATACTCAAATAGGCATAAAAACTGTGTTAATACAGTTCTTTGTGGGAACCACTTTATGCTTCGTTCCCTGCTGTCTCTCGTTTCTGCAGCCTTGTTATGCTTGTGATGCAATAAAGTTTTTGAACCAACTGCTGTTTGACATTCTTTCTCAATGTAAAATTTCAGGTGAGAGTCGAAACTGATCCAGCAGACAGAACACAGTTGCGAATGACTGTTGCCTCAGGGGACCCTACACTAACATTTGAGTACGTGTAAATGATATTTATGCATCCTCTTTTAATGCCCCACACTTGACAAAACACTGTATGTTTCTGACTTCTTAATGTACAGGCTGAAGGAGTTCATCAAGGAACAATTAGTTAGCATTCCTACAGCACCGCCACCACGTGGACCTACACCACCGCCAGCAGTTGCCCAACCAACTCCAGTGACATCTTCGACGGATCCAGGGGCTATGTTGGCTGGTTTAATATAACAATCCGTTGGCAATTGATGTGTGAAGATTTGTTCAATATACAACACTTGTAAACCTGATTTATACAACTGGCCCACCCATCTGTCCCTTGAGTCAGGAGGTCGATCAGGAAATTCGTGATGCGAGGGCTGGCGGAATTTAGGGTGAGTTAAACTTTGGCCCGGCTTAATTTGCGGAATTTCTAGGGGGGTTTGGTCGGGATTTTGAGATTCTTTTGCACAATTTGTAATGTGCTTTAGTGAGCTTCTTCTTTTCTATTTATATTTTCTCAGTCACTTGGGGTGAGGGCAATTTTTTTTTTCTCCTTTCATTTATTTTATTTTCCCAGTTTCACCGGATTGGTTTTTGTATTATGAATCTGAAAGCATTGTAAGATATTACATGAAGTAGAATGAGTTGTAATAGTATTGTATTTGATTGTCAATGCATAGTTATATTTTCAATAAGAGCGGTTATAGGGGAATTCAGAAGATGTGATTTATTCAAATTATTTCTTCTACATTGTCGTAGTTCTCAGTTATGTGCCCCTTTCCTTTGGTTCTTGTGACTCGCCTGAAACAGATGTCAAAGCTTTCAAATTGTCTGACATAAGACCCGGTCGCATGGAAGTTTCTGTCCCCCCCAACTTGAGCTTTTGATACGGTAATAGTTCAGTTTTTGCTTGCTTTGAGACCTTTTTTTTGGCTTTTTAGGTTAACAGTGTAATCAATTTACTATGTACAAGCATCTACAATTAAAATGAGCATTTCATATCCACAGCGCACTGCAAAAGGATAAATGGAGCTTAAGAACTTAGGCTTCAAAATTCCGATAATTCAGCTTTGATTACATGATGCAATTTGAAGATGAGAGCTCCAAAAAAATATTATGTAAGAAATTATGCATTTAGACCGATCCCAAAAAATTTGTGCTGAAAATGTGATCTATACAAGCAGCATAATCCGATAAGCACAACTAAAAAAATCTGCTTATCCCCTAACAAGGGTAAATTAATTTTACCATTCCACCAAAATGATCCATTTTATACGGACATCTCATACTCCTACATTGACCAACTTATCTGGACAGACCCAATTAAAAAAAAATGGCCTGTACCTCTCGCAAAACTTAGATTCAAGTAGGAGAACTCCATCTAGGAGCTTCGATGCAGGCAAATACAAGCAAGGAGGCTCCTTCCACCGCGACAAATGCTTCATCAACTGCCTCAAAGAGAAAAATAAAACTTGCTCATCATCGCCTCCCTTCTTAATAATTGCACAACCTTGATATGCCTGCCTCATCAAATATTAATAAACTAGTTTTCACAATCTCGTCCAATATGTAAATTCCTTTCAGCATTCACTGCATCCAACAAAGACAGCGTGAAACCAGGTTGGCTACCGCCATTCTCGGCATTTACCACATGTCCAGGTTCCATCTGGAGATGATGACTCCACCCAAGGAGAACAGTGGCTGTGTATTACCACGTTGCAGATCTTACATGCAAGGTCAGGTACTGGTTCACAATGTGAACACATCTTACAATACTTTATTTTAATGCTTGATTCTGAAGCAGTCATTGATTCTAGTGGATCACCAGAGACACTTCTTGCATGCTGTTCAGAAAATCCATCCTGTGAAATTGCACATGACTTGATATCTGAGTTCTCCAAAATATTTCCTAAAGCATCAAATCCATCCAACTGGCCACCATCATCAGTTGCCAGCAACTCCCCCAAAGAGAAGTAGGTTTGTGGTTCAAACTCCATATCCTCATAGTTGAGCTCATAGTCCATCAGCATTCCACCTTCAAGGCCAGTAGTGGAAATATCCCACTGCGCACAAGACAGATCCTCTTTAGGGACCGTGACATTATTTCCATCAACAGAAACAGATGATCCAGAATAATGACCATTCTCAAGCACATCTTCAGCAGTAACTTGAGGTTTTGAATGCCTTCTGACTGGCAGTTTCTGAGGCCCCTGTCCAGCACCATGCCATTCAAGCTCCACTCCAGATTTAGCTTCTGTAACTTGCTCAACTCTTGAAAGTGAGAATAGCAGAGAATCATCATCTTGTATGGATGATTCCTCCTTGGGAAGCATTGGAGTAGGGGGTTCATACTCTCTAGATTCAGCAATAGCTCGACAATTAGAACGCACACCTATATTTTCTTTCTTCAACACCCTCTCAGACTGCTTATGGCCCGCTGGCTTCTCCTTTTCAGGGCTGTCATCATAAGGACACTTGGGTGATCTTATTCTACGACACCTACAGCACTTAAATCCCACCACATTAGAAAGGTTTGACGAACCAATTTCCACTGCTTCAGCATGAAACCAACCTGCATGAAGCCAACACAAACAGTTCACAAAACAAAAACCAAGGATGCACATTTTTCACATAAAAGAGAAATAGAACCCATCATATGGACAAGGCTTACCACCACAAGTTTCACAGTGGATATACATCAGATTACGATCATATTCCTTTTTGCAAAGATTGCAAACAAGATTCAGCACCACTGAACTACCAGGAAGGAGAATATTCTTAAGCCTGAAATCAGTTCCAGTGTCTTCAATGTTCTTTTTCCTCCATATGACACCCCAATTGCATATTTTACTTCGAGATTTTGATGCCAAGGTAGATGTAGAATTATCTTCAGAACTGCTATTCTGGGTTCTGATTGATGATGGCTGATTATGAAGTTTATCTCTTGAGCCTTTGGAGGTTGTTGATAAATTATGAGAATCTCGACCTTGCAAGGGCAAGGGAGTTGATAAAGTTTCATTATGATTTTCATGGGCAACAACTTTGGTATTAAAACGGAGTTTAATCCTTGTGCCTTTGGCGGATGTCAATACATCATGAGATTCTTGCCCTTGCAAAGGCAAGGGAGTAGTTGGAGGTTCATTACCATTTGCATGGACAACAGCTTTAGCATTGCAACACTGCTTGCAGGTAATCAAGAACTCAACTTCTGCATTTCTATAAACTGTTGAACTTATGGTACAATCCTTGTGGCAATAACCTGGCATAACAGGACATAAAAGGGAAGCCCATTATGGCAACTATACAGAATAAGCACAGCACACCACAGTTCATACTATTTCAAATCAGGGTTTGGATATGGCAGCAACATGTTTAAGGCTGTTTCTTTACTAAGGTAGTTACCAAATACTGGGTAGATTCATTATCATGTTGGGTAGTTATGAAGTGATGTATTAAAGTAAAAGTTGTTTAATAAAATACTAGGAAGAAAAAGTTAGAAAAAAAAAAATAAGTTCCTAAAACCCAAGGGATCAAACAATTCTCTCTAACCAAGCCCGCTTCTTTCCTAAAAATCCCTTATTATCCTATATTTTTTGATTGAACCACCCCATAACTAGATCTTAAACCTGGGACCACAACACAATTCTAGGAGCACAAGTGACGTATTTGAAGTTCATAAATCATATTTGGCAATATAGGAACTTGTTCATCTAAATACAGCAGTTTTTTTTTTTGGCTGACAGCAGAATATTTGAATGTAGGAAAAATCACAAAGCAGCTCTTTTGGTTGGCTGACAAAAGTTCTTTTGATCTCACAGTAAGGGCTCACTAAAAAGAAGCCTTTGATCCCTTGTATATTTGGCCAATTTCAAGAACTTGCATGAAAAGTTCCCTCATTGAGCATTAAGCAGTTTACAAACAAAAGAGAGAGACTACTGAATAATACAAGGATTGTAGAGACCAAATCTCAAAATCACCGTAACAAAACACAAATTAGCAAAAATATCTTTGAGGAAGCATAGGCAGAACACATATCCTTGAAATTACTAATGAAAACTTTAATGACTAGCATACCTTGGCAAGCACTACATTTGACTGTATTCCTGCAGATCGGACACAAAAGAAGAAAAAGAAGCTTACATTAAATTGCTACAAGAAAATAGAGAGAAAGGTAGGACAAAGAAATGTCAAATTATTACCTGACTAAAACGTCATGTTGGCATGATGCACAAGAGCATCTTTCCAACTTGTCTCTCTTAAATGTAAGATGCAAAAATATATCCCTGCGGGAATCTTTCAATTGCTTTCTCTGCAACTCAGATAGTTCATTCAAAGACTTCTTAACTGATGGCAAGGCCACTTTGTCAACTTTTTCTTCATACTCCTTGATCAAAAATAATGGCAAATGAGTTTCAGAAAACCAATATTTCTCTTTTCCAGCTACACCTTGCTCTATTTCAACTACACTCTTCATAATGCGGGAAGGCAGATGTTTCTGATTCCCAAAAGCAACACTGTAAGCAATCTTGTTTTTGTCAACTTTCTTATCACATATTATCGCATTTCTGAAAACAGAGGCATCCGTCTCTGGACCTTTTCCATCTTGGTGATTCTGCTCAGGACGAACAAGATTGCCCCATCTCACATGAAGGTCTAGATATCTAACCTGATGCACATTCCAGTAACATTTTCAATGCTCCAAGAGTCATATTACTAAAAACTTCTTTAATGATTAAGCTAACAACAGGGAGCCAGCAGTCAACAGACAACTACTTTTGTAATGTATAAAAATCAAAACATACCTGAAGAGCTAGCTGTGATGCATTCTTACTCCTCTCAACTGCAGCTCTCCATACCACCTGTCTGCTTATTTTAGGAAGCTCAGAATCATCAACATAATGGACACCAGAAATCTTTCTTGAACCACCTGAAGAGACGACATTCACTGAATTACAAATGTTCCACCATAAATTCACAACTATAAATGTAAGAATGTCTATAAGCAAAACTTTTGACAACTACAAAATGCTTATAAGGGAGAAATGTAGGTTTCTACTGTTTGAAAGAATGGAGCATTTTAATATGCAAAAAATTACCTTGACGAGCTGCCCTTTTAACCACTGACCAAGGCAAAATTGCTTGCTGGAATACAAGGTTCGTTCGCTCCCTCCCTCGCCACCAGACAAAATTTTTGTCGTCACAGCCATCAGCTCCAGTGTCAGGCATACCAGAATGTTTTTTGTGTCGCTTCCCACCTGGCCCATGTCTTCTAGTGTCTCCAACAATGCTTGCAGCAGTTTGAAACATAGAAGAATCACCCAACGAAACATCCATTGCCTTTGTCCAGTCCCCTGAAAGAGCAATAACCCGGATGTTTTCCTCAAGCTGCAAAAAAATCCCATGACATCACATGAACCAAATATAAAGACTAAATGCAAAAAGTACAGATATAATAAAGATTTAGACGAAGATAATACCAAAACACTCTTGTGCTTTGATATTGAATCCCATTTAGAATAATATGCAACCAATTCATCAAGTATCCTTTGTTCAAAATAAACTTTTTTGAACAAGTGCATTAACAAACTCAAAATACAAATTGAAGGAGTTAAACTTGCTACTTGCTCTAACACTAAGAAAATATCATGAAACCTTCTGTGCAGCAATTTCCCACCAGAATGTAGAGCAAACCATTTCCAAGTTCATCAAAAGTTGGTCAAAAGATACCCAAACACCCAATAGCTTCAAAATTTAGTTGAAGTGTATACGTTCAGTTCATTAGCGAGAGTCAGAACCCTTGAGCATGAAATCAGGAGATAACACAAAAACCAATTAAGTACAAGGGTTTTATGCTGCATGGATAAGCATCTTTACCTAACCAGCACATAAACAAAAGAAAATGACATTTTCTAATCATGTTTCGGATGTTTAAAAGAGCTATCTCACATATAGCATGGCCATTGATGGAAAAATTACTGAAACAAATACAAATCGTATCCAATATAACCTTCATCCTAAGACTTCATGATATAAAATTATGGATTATACAATGAAAGATGTTACAAAAGGAAATATGCAACACAAACACCACTTTATTACTAGAGACCTAGGAGTAAAAATAAATTCCATGCCTTTTTTAAACATAAAAACGTGACTACAAAGGGCCACGGCTACTATCACTGTTTATTTCAACCCCCTTAATTTAAAAGGATATCTTGCCACTTCAATATAACAAACAAGAACTCCAAGTACCCAAATTAAAGCCATTCATTTAATGCTCTTGTAATCGAACTACTAGTATTTTCATGTATTAGGAAACTAATTTTCTATACTAAGAATTTACAACAAAGACTAATTTTCTATACTAAGAATTTACAACAAAGACTAATTTTAATACTTTAAGAAGTTATTTGAACTTGAGCATGAAGCACAAAATGATATGGTGATAAGTAGGCATGAAAGCAAATAAACTTACTTCAAGCAAGGGCACAATTATTGTACTGCAAGTTGAAGCATCTTCTACCCGCTTACGCCATTGTCCTCTGTAACTTGCACTGAGAAAGGGACCAATGGTAAGACCACATAAAATCTCTCCCAGGTACAAAATGTAGGTTGAAATGCTAGGAAGACTCCCCTCTCCGCTCATTACAGGACGAAGGCTATTCAGGATTTTCATGGCACTTTTAGTAGCAGTCAGGGCAGCTGAATTTAGCATACATCCTCTTTTGTTGTTAGAAGTAATCTTACAAGAATGACACCAGCCACACCTTTCCCTTGGAACCTCTATAAGCTTCTTTTCAGTACTTGGCCAGAAAAAACGAGATGCTGCTGCTGAAAATGCTTTTACTTGCAATAAAATGTCAGAATTCACCATCCTGCCATTGGCTGCTTTATAAGTCTCTGGAAGCCGACTTTCCTCAGATGAAAGAACAGCCAATTTGGCAGCAGCAGATGCTGCAAAGTCCCCATGCATATAATGATTGATGTAAGCATAAGGCTTAAAATAGGTCCCCACATACATAAAATCATCTGTTGAATTTCTCTCGAGCACTCCAAAGCCTGAACTATTATTATCCTTTCTTTGAGAAGACACAGCTACTTGTAAAGAAGCATTCCCATACCCAATATGACTGCCATCACTGCTTGCTGAGGTGCAAGTAGTTATAACAGTTGATCTATCAAGAAAGCTATGGTTAGCTACATCAGATGACTCAACTTGCTGGTCAGTTGATCCAGTAGACTCCACTTTAATCTGCTCAGGTGATGCTGTAATCATGAGATGGCGATTATGTTTGCTTGTTAAATCACCATTTCCAAGAATGCCATAAGGGTCAACTTGAATTGTTGTATTGAGAGAAGAATTGAGACCTGAAGCTGCCACATTGTCTACATTACTAAATGTCAGACCAATTACATTTTCAGCGTTTCCAGTACATGCAGCCATCTTGCTTTCATTGCAGACAAATGGAACTGATGTAATCAAGGATTTTTCATCTTCCTTTACACATGCAATATTTAAACCCTTTTCTAACGTTTCAGAAGGGCAAAAAACATTTTGTGGGATTTTCCAGTAGTCTGCAATTGCTTTAGATATCTCCAAGTATGAGGATCTATGTTGCACGGAGGAGGATAGCACTTGCAGGACCCTTGGAATGTCCTTCTGACTGTAGTATCTCAGACACGATTCTGTGCTAGCAGAAGCTCTGAGCCTGAGGTAGAAAAAGATGAATAATTAATAGGTAGCAAGAAAAGTTAACAGAATTCAAGAACAGTTTCAACCACAATACAGGTTCACAAACTTAATAATCCACAATTAACTTTATATAATAGAAAGTAATGATTAGCAAAAAGAAAAGACTAAAACATACACCAGTAAGTGATTGCATGTACCCAAGAAGACTTGCTCATATATATCAACACCAAATATTTCTGCTCCTTTAAGTGAGGTTCCCACAACAATAGTAGGTCCCAACTTGTTAACTGTGCATTCTGGACAATACCATGGGCCATCAGGTATATGCATTTTTGCAACACCAATACATCTGGAATGATATGCTGATGGGCAACCATCGCAACAAAGCAAGGTCCCATCCATGCCACAAAGCCGGCATTCATCACTATTCCCATCCACAACACCATCAGAAACATCTCCATTCCACCCCGAGCATTTTGAGCCACCAGAAGACTTAGTACTGTGGTTTTCAGCAATGATCTCCATAGCCTCCCTGTCCTTGCATGCTGAAGTCTTGGAATATCTGGGATGGACTCTTCTTGGTCCATTTTCAGGAAGACTGGTAGCAACCGCATCAGGATCTATGCCGACTTCTGATTCTTCCCGCGCATCAATTTCTGCTCTTATCTCTGCACAATCCAAGACATCATCACACAGAATTTGCAGAATCATCAGCTTCGTTCTCACTGGTAAGGAATAATACTCTGTCCTCAATATATCATCATAAAATCCTTCCCAATCTGGTCCTCGTGCATAACCCATTACTAGAAAATATTGAACCAAATAAACGGGCCAGGTAAGTGAATCAAGCAAGCTCCATTCAAGGCACCTGCACATAGAAATTACAGCAAATTCTAAAGATTTGCTGGAATGTAGCTATAGGGAGAGAAACTCCATACCGTACAGAAAACATTAAAAAAAAAATTCAAAAGCATATAATTACCTCAAACACTTTAATGCAACCTCCGACCCATCCGAAGAGAGTACCTCGAGGTAATGTCTTATTCCGCGCATCAAAGCAACATGAATGGCATCCAACAGTGTGTTCTGAACACGGCAGTGAATTGCCCCAACTAATTCATCCAATGTAAATGGACTCAAGAATAGGCGACTATTAAATGACCGCAGGAATCCATATACCGAGAAAAGATGTGAAACGCATTCCTCTGGCACACCTACAGTCACTGATGATGGAGGCAATTGCGGAGGAGGAACAATTGGGACCTCCACCTGTGGTTCCAAATCCCGATCTTGTGTAGACTCACATGAATCACTCGAGGAATCTGCATCTCCCTCACCTTCTGCCCCATCATTCTCAACATCAGTCAAAGCTGACGTCTCAACCCTATCAACCTCATTTTTCAAATCTTCCTTCTTATTCTTCTGTAAACTCCTTTCTAACACTAATTGATCTAATTTCGTCCTCCTTTCATTCAAATCATCATCAAAATAATCATCACTTAAAATTAACTGACGTAGCTCACCGCTTTCTAAATCCTCAAAATCCCCATCTTCATAATCTACCCTATATAACCCACTCTCATAATACACTATTTTCCCTAAAAAAACCCCATTATCATCAAACTCTTTTAACACATATCTACCAACAAGTGGCTTCCATCTCATTTCTATAGCTTGCTTTTTAAGAGCAAGTTCAACTTTGTTATCAACTTCATCCTCTTCTCGCCTCCGTTTCCTCGGTCTACCTCTCCCCCTCTTTTTCACCTCTGGAGGCTCCATTACACAAACACAAATCAGATCAATCCCTAATCCAGCACTCACTTCACCAAAAACAAATCCCTAAAATTCAATAAAATTCACAAAAATTACAATAACCTCACTCCACAGATCCAAGTACGCTCCTCCAAATCCCTAAAAAACAGAAACAAACAAACAATTCATCAATCAATCAACAATCGCAACCGATTATCCACAAAAACACACATACCAAAAAAAAAATCACAATAATTAAAAAAAAAACACGATAACGTACAGTTCCTACAGATCCTATTAATACACATAAATTTTTTTGAAATTTAATGATCAATAATAATCATCAGAAACATGCACACACATATACATATATGAGCGTTCATCGGTAATTGTGCAGAGAATTAAGAGCACCTTGGGTTAGGGTTTAATGACCGCCATTGAACGATTGGTCTCGGTTCGATTAGGTATGGTGAATCAGTGTGTTGCGCGTGTCGAGTTGAGTTGAGTTGAGTCGAGTCGAGTCTGGACGAGACGAGAGAGATAGAGATAAGGGAAGATAGAGGGAAGGTGAAGGAGAAGAGAAGAGAGAGCCCTAATGTTACACAACAACGGCCTCTCTCTTTTACATGCTACCTACTCAACCAGTCATTTTTATTTTTTTTTCAATAAACTACTTTTTTTTTTGACTCGGATTCTGTTAATTTTTCCGAGTCTGTGAGCGAGTTGCGGTTTTTTTTTTTTTTGACTTTTTTTTTTTTTATTTTGGAGTAAAAATTTTGATAAAAAAAAAGGATTTTATATCATGGAAACAACCTCATATAAGTAGAGTAATACTTTTTAAGTTTTTTGCTCCAAATATATTTTTATGTTTTATCCTTAATGAAATTGATTTTTTTTTTTTGTGTTTTTTTAAATACTAATTTTTAACGTTCAATTTTTAAAGTAATGACAATAATTATTTTATTTATGAAATTTATAATAAGAGCTTTAAAAATTTTATTGAAATAATAAAAAATATATATATTTAATAATTTACCAAAAAAATTCAAAATTTGTTCTTTATACTAATTTTTAAAATTTTTAAATGCAAAATTCATTTTTTATTAATAATGATCAACTTTATTAATTTAGTTTAGTATAATATTAGTGGATATTAAAAAAATTATCAATTATGTTGTTTTTTCTTAAAAAATATTTCAACTTTGAATTATAGTGTTTGCAATTATGTAAAATTAGTTATTGGAAATGCAGTAAATGATTAGTTAAGTGGTAATGTTTCTCTATGGACATCATAAGGTGTAGAGTTACAATATTGCCGTCGTCAATTTAAAATAGGAGATTACCATTGATATATAGTTTATCAATATCTAGATCATATGACATATTTATTAATTCAACATTTAAACAATATCTCTAATTATTTTTTATTATTATTTGGATCAAATTATAATAAAATAAAATTTTGTTAAAATTTTAGTTCATACAATTGAAAGAATTGCACATTATTTTTACATTAAGCCAAAAAAATAAACATCTTTTTAATACTTCTATATCTATCTTACTATACATAAACAGACTTTAGCAAATGATGATTATTATAATCCAACGGCTCCCATTCATGGCGGTGGGCCCACTAAGTATAACCTTCGCCAACCACATCACACCAATCACACAAAAACAAATACATTTTCTGTACAGGATCTTAAATAATAAATTATTATTATTATTATTTATGACAACATAATAGATGTACGGATGAGGTCATAAACCGGACTCGGAAGCGGCCGAGTTGACTCGGAAATAAATACCGAATCGGATACTGTTAAGCTAAGTAAAACAGGTTAGGTGAGCAGCTTTGTTTTTATTTCATTTGCATGGAAAAAAAAGAGAAGGAGCTTAAAAATGAGTCAAAAAAAATTAAAATTAAAATTTGGGGAAATGGCGGGAACAAACTTCCACTAAATGGTGTTACCCGCCAATATTTTTCAAAGTTTATTCACAATTTATATTTATGAATTAACCAAAATATAAAATAAAGCTACCATTAAATTAATAATAAGTGTGAATTTGTGATTGTGTATATGTGTTATTTACTTTTTGTTATTATCAATATATTTTTCTTCTCATAATGTTACATTTGTTAGTTTGTCTTCACATAAATCATAACTGTTAATTATTAGTGCTAATAAAAAAGATAGTATTTTATTTTCTGACTTACGGAAACCACAAATATATATCTTATTTGTAAAATCAATTAAAAATCAAATTTGTAGCATTATTATGGATTAAATTAGGTGTTTTTGTCTAGATTCAATTGGTCTAGACCTTGTTAGCTATAATATAACCCATTTACTTAGACTTGGATTTTGGTATGAATTTATTTACTTTTAATATAAGCATATGATTTTGTTTGTACTAATATAGTTTAATAGTATCATTTGTTTGATTATATTGAAGGAGGGGAGGCTGGAATTCAAACGCAAATTCCAATTGATGTGAGAAGAAGTCTTGATTACTAGATTAAATGTTTTATCAGTTGTCTATAGTTTAGTTAATGTGTTATAATAGACTTTAATTAATTGATCATGTAATAAGTAAAATTTATTTTATTAGTTCTATTTTTTTTTTCAATTTATTATAAGAATTACTAGTAGCAACTACCAAGGGGCTATTTACCAAATTGTGGTTCAAAATTTTCAAAATTCCATTTTTATGGTTGATTTTAAAAAAATTCCATTTTTTGTGGTTTGGTTTAAAAAAATTCCCAATTTATGGTTCGGTTTGACTGATCAGACTTTTTTTGGGGCCATTTCGCCTGTGGGAGTGGCGAAATGGCCCCTTGGAATATTTAGGGCCATTTTGCCAGTCGCACAGGCGAAATGGCCAAGGCATTTCGCCTGTGGGACTGGCGAAATGCCTTAACCGAACCGATCGGTTCGGTCGGTTACCGATTTGGTTCGATTTAATTTTGGTTTTTAAAAATATATAACTGACTGGTTTGGTTCGATATTTGTTTGATTGTATAAAACATCATAATTTTTTTGCAATACATGAATAGTAACATGCAAAATTGTACAAAAAGTTACTATTTTACTATTCATCAAATTACT
>CATIWO010338249.1:0-16520 GCA_949673435.1 Macaranga tanarius | reverse complement strand
ACTAACCCTTAGACTTATTTTTGCTACTAATAAGCCCTTACACTTTCACCCTTCCTTATTCCAATTTAGTCACTCCCTACAACCACATGCTTCAAGTTCAATTTATATCAGGTCCACTAACACACATGCTATACACAATACCTATGTCACTCACACGTGTGCTAAATGGTGGGTGTTACATAAGTGGATTAGTATTAATTAAAAGTTGTGTTTAAAATTGGAATTAAAAGGCATTAGGTTGGTGAGAGCTAGTAAAATTAGTGTTAATTAATCTCCAATTAATTATAGGTTTATCTGAGAGGAAAATCTATAGTTTCCAAGATCCCTTCAAAATGAATTAGAACTAGTGTAGACCTAATTGGGTAATCAATCCTTTAAAATGGTCCAATTGAGAATAAGAACCCTAGATTTTAATATTTATTTGAATTTGAATTTTACTTTAGTTTGTTTTGGTTTTATTCTTAAAAAAATCTAAACTCTATTTCGTTGCCTGAATAAACAAGCATAGTTAGTATTTCAATATTCAATTCATAATCTCTGTGGGATGATATCTTTATTTACTATTTGATACGATTTTGTACGATTTTGTACGCTTGTGGATTTTGTACACATCAGACTCAGTTTTCCGTGCTTGCCAAACCACAAAATTCCCTTCCATGGCAATACTTTTAAGAAAACCTTCTCTCCAACATTATACTCTATTTCCTGGAGATGTCTATCTGCATAACTCTTCTGGCGATCTTGGGCTACCTTTAAGCATTTCTTGACTGCTTGAACTTTTTTCACAGTTTCTTGTATCAAGTCTGGTCCTTCAATTTGTCTCAAACCTTTAATATCCCAACAAATCGGGCTTCGACATTTCCTTTTATACAAGGCTTCATAGGGTGTCATTCCAATGCTAGAGTGAAAACTGTTGTTATGAGTAAATTCTAGCAATGGCAAATGATTATCCCAGTTGCCTTTGAACTCCAAAGTACAAGCTCTCATTATTTCTTCCAAAGTTTGTATCATTCTCTCTGATTGTCCATCCATTTGTGGATGAAAAGCAGTACTAAAATACAATTTAGTACCCAAGGCTTCTTGTAAGCTTCCCTAAAAATTCGATGTAAAATGCGGATCTTGATCGGATATAATTGATGTAGGAACCCCATGCAATCTCATTATCTCGGAGACATATAAAGATGCTAACTTGTCCAAAGAATCCATTTGTTGTATAAGCAAAAAGTGTGTGGACTTGGTGAGTCAATCAACTATCACCCACACCGCGTCATATTTCTGAAATATTCGTGGCAACCCAATTACAAAATTCATCATTATTCTCTCCCATTTTCATTCTGGTATCTTTAATGATTGTAACTTTCCTACCGGTGCTTGATGTTCCACTTTGACTTATTGACATGTCAAGCATTTAGCCACATCCTTCTTCATTGTTGGCCACTAATAGAAAGGCTTCAAATCCCGGTACATTTTCGTGCTTCCGGGATGCACTGCATATGGTGCGGTATGTGATTCATTCATAATTTATCTTCATAATTCTCCAACATCCGGAACACACACTCAATTTTTGATCATTAACATGCCATCCTCTCTAATTACAAACTGAGTGTTACTTCCTAATTCCACTTTTTCTTTCATCCTCTTCAAGTACACGTCTTCCATTTGATCACTTCTGATTTGATCCCCCAAGGGTGGTTTAACTTGCAATGCTGCTAATAAGTGGTCTTCTTCAACATCAAGAATAAGATTCATTGCTCGCAATGCCACAAGATTCTCTTTTTCATAGCAAATGTTTCCAGCTGAAGTCTCCACTATTTTACGACTTAAAGCATCGGCTACTACATTTGCTTTATCTGGATGGTATTCAATAGTGTTGTTATAGTCTTTCAAAAGCTCTATCCATCTTTGTTGTCTCAAGTTCAACTGCTTCTGGGTAGAAATGCATTTCAAACTTTTGTGGTTCGTGAAAATGAAAAATGTCTCTTCATATAGGTAATGCCTCCAGATCTTCAGTGCATGGACAATGGCGGCTAATTCCAAGTCGTGAGTAGGATAATTAGCTTCATGACTTTACAATTGCCTTGAAGCATATGCGATCACCTTCCCATTTTGCATAAGAATACATCTTAAACCTTATCCTGAAGCATCCATGTATATAATAAATCCCCCATCTCCAGTTGGCAATGTAAGTATTGGGGTGGTAGTCAAGGCTTTTTTCAACTTCTCAAAACTTTATTGGCACTTGATGGTCCACTGAAATTGTATATTTTTCTTCAATAGATTAGTTAATGGTCTTGCAACAATAGAAAAATCTTGCACAAATCTTCAGTGGTAACCAGCCAATCCTAGAAAACTCTAAATTTCTGTAATATTTCTAGGTGCTTCCCATTCCATAATAGCTTTAATCTTTGATGGATCCGGTTTAACACCCTCTCTTAAAATAATATGCCCCAGATTAGCAATCTCTTCCATCTAAAACTCACATTTGCTGAATTTGGCATACAAGTATTGCTCTCTCAAGATTTACAAAGCTATTCGAAGATACTGCTCATGCACTTCCTTACTTGAAGAATAAATAAGAATATCGTCGATGAAGACAATCACAAATTGATCTAAATACTGATGAAAAATCTTGTTCATCAATGACATAAATGTTGCAGGTGTATTTATCAATCTGAAAGGCATAACTAAGAACTCATAATGCCCATATTTATTCCGAAATACAGTCTTGAGAATTGAAGTTTCTGCCACTCAAAGCTGCCAATAGCCCGATCTCAAATCTATCTTTGAAAACACTGTGGCATCTTTCAACTGATCAAGTAAATCATCAATTCTCGGCAATGGATACTTATTCTTCACCGTGATTCTGTTTAATTTCCAATAATCTATGCACAAATGCATACTACCATCTTTTTTTTAATAAATAAAACTGGAGCTCCCCAAGGTGATATGCTTGGGTGAATAAATCCTTTCTTTAATAACTCCTCTAGTTGCTTTTTCAATTCTTTCAATTCTATAAGTGCCATTCTATAAGGAGCAATCGATATTGGTGTCATTTCCGGAACAGTCTCTATTTCAAAATCAACTTCTCGATATGAAGGTAATTTTGGCAATTCATTTAGAAACACATCAAAAAATTATCTAACTACCAGTACCTCATTTACTCTCGGACTAACTTAGGTCGTATCCATGACATTTGCCAAGTAAGCTTCACACCCTTCTCTAATCAAATGGAATGTTGTCATTGCTGAAATTAAATATGCAGGCATAACCTTTCTTTCTCCCACTAATACTATCTTTTTCTGCCCTTCAACATCTATAACTACCTCTTTAGTGTAGCAATTCACAACTGCATGATGCTTCGCTAACCAATCCATTCTCAAGATAACATCAAACTTATCTAGTTTAATAACTACCAAGTTTGCATACAAAATCTCACCACCTACTAATATAGGACATACTTTCACTACTGAATTTACTACCACCATACCCCCAGCAGGTATAAAAATACATAAACTATATTCTAGGGGTTCAATCTTACCATTCACTCTCAATGCAAATTTATATGACACAAAGGAACATGTAGATCCTAGGTCTATCAAAATATAAGCATCATGGTCAAATATAAGAAAAGTACCGGTGACCACGTCTGGAGCAGCATGAGCTTCTTGCTTAGTGATGGCATAAATCCTTGCTTGGCCTAGAGATGGACCAGCAGATCCTACTTAACCCAAAGTGCTAGCTCCACTTCCTCTACCACCTCGACCTTTACCTCGACTAGCCATAGGTGCATTCTCTCCGACACTACTTTGCACTGTCATCTGAGATCCCTCAGCATTCCTTCTTACCATATAATCTCTAATAAAGTGGCCTTGTTGACCACAATGATAGCATGCACCCAGTCTAGTGTTCCAATATTCACCCGAGTGAATCCTTCCACATTTGTTACATGTTGGAGTTAAGGCGCCGCTCATAGATCTACTTTGCCCTCTCCGGTTATCAAACCTTCCAAATTCTCTACCAAATAATCCTCCCCTAAACTGGTTGGATCAGTTCATGCTTCATTCCCTGAAGTTGCCCCGTTGAAAATTGGAGCCTCTGAAAGATGAACTAACACTAGTTCGAGTTAGGGCAGAGAATGAGCCAGTGGTCTTGTTCTTTTTGGCCTCAACTTTATTCCTCTCAATAATCATTTCTTCAGCTCTCAAGGTAGTCTCTAGCACTTCTCTATGGGTTGGAGGTTTTATGGCCATCTTCTCCCGATTCAAACCTCTCTCGAACTTGTTTCTTTTCAACTCATCGGTAGCTACCTCTTCCGGAGCATACTTGGATAGCCTCACAAACTGAACTTTATAGTCAGCAACAGATAGATTATTCTATTTTAACTTAAGAAAGTCAATTTTCTTCTAATCTTGGTACACTGCCGGTGTGTATTTCTCGATAAACTCCCTCAAAAATTCCTCCCATATTAGGGTCAACGACTCATTTTTACTTTCCGGCACCGTCTCCCACCAATCTAGAGCATTTTGCTCAAATAAGGATACAGTATAGCAAACCTTCTTCTCGGAGGTACACTCAAACCGGTCAAGAATTCTCTCGGTGCTTCGTAGCCATTCCTCAACTACCGCGGGGTCAGTAGTACCCACAAAGGCTTTTGCACCTTACTTCCTAATCTTCTCATAGGTTTCATCCATTGTATTCCCTACTTGTGGTTGACCTACATTCCTCATCATCTGGACAAACTCCTGCATAAAAGGATATGCAGTAGGAGGAGGGACTTGGGTTGAGGTTGTTCTAGTTCAGGTCTATGAACTAACTCTGACAACTCTTCGGGGTCAACTCGAAATGCTTGATGTTCATCCATCCTGAGATATGCAACGCACATCAACTATATGCTTTCTAAAAGCTCATGCATGAGATGTAATGAATGCAACATGTTTAGTATCCTGAGAAAATCTAATTCCCGCTCTGATACCACTTAATGTAGTACCCTCAAGTACCACATATAGTACCACATACATATGTACTTTAAGAATAAACAACATATGGCATGATATAAAAATTTTCTCAAATGATGTTTATATATATAAATTATTATTCGATACATTGAAAATACTTAATACATATATTACATAATGTTGAAAATATATATATGAACTTCATTACAACATGAATCTAATGCCAAAATTGTGAATGCTCATGAGGATGGAGATGTTGACATCAAGCACGTTGTTGTCCCACCTGAGCTCACAACAAGAACAAACTCCAAGCTTTCTATCAAAGCAAACCCTCAAGCTAGGCTATCTACTACTTGAAAACTACAATTGCTAAGGAATGAGTTTGCGACTCAATAAGCAATTGATAATATAATTAAATATATAATACTCCTTAAGAACTAATTAATAAGAATATATAAATAACATTTTTACATATCAAAGTATGAGAATATAGCATTTAAACTATGCACGGGAGTCCAAATGACAAAAGAGTAAGTGAGCACTAAAATGTCAAGCTCAATTAGAGAATCTTAAAGATAGATTCTACTCAAACTCAAAGCATGAAACTTGTAGAGGACTCTTTAAAGTTTCTGTAGCATCAAACCACGCCTCATTTGGAGTTCAGTAGCTCAAGTTATGGTCAAAATATTCTCTAAAGCTGTGCCAGACCATTGGCACTAGCCAGACCACTGGCGAACACCAGTGGTTACTTGCTTCTGAGGGCTAGCGATCGCCAGTAGCTATTTTCAGCCACTTCTCAAAGTGAACCAGAACATGTCGTACTCTTTCGGCCATAACTCTCTCTACAGAACTCAGATTCAAGTGATTTAAGAAGCTATGGAAAGCTATTTTAGAGGGATACAACTTTCATGAAGACACATAGACTCAATTCATTTATATGTATTAATACAAATGCCCTTGAAGTGACTAGTGATGACAAAGCACATGAATCTTCATCAAAACATAACAATACTTCCCACATCAATATATTTTAAGCACACTAATCCACACCAAAACATCCATTAACATATAATATCAATCATTCATAATTAAAGAGCACCCATATCCATCATTTCAAATAACCCTCTTAATCACAACTCACATTTATCCACATTCAACACATATGTAAATATAATGCGATAATTCATGTTATGCAAATTAGTATCCGGATATATCTTTCCTTACATAATTTCCTCACACTTAGCCTCATTGGCTATATTCCTCACAATTCATTGTCAATTAAATGGCCATTACTAAGACTCTATGCCCAGTTCAGTCTCAGTTATTATAATCAGTCGAGGCTCTCTGCCCAACTCAGTCTCTACTATCACACATATTCCTCACATCATGCAATATGCATATATTCATTATTCTCACAACAATAACAACCAAACCACCTCATGTGGCTGGCACAACACTTATGCCAACATTTACACTTCACCATATAATACTTTCTCAATAATATATATATGTTCATCATTCTTGCTACATCAAATTAGCATACTCAAACCAAACATAGTCAATCAATTAGTTACAAGAGATTCATTATATGTAAGCATTATACTAACAATTACTTACCAAAAAGCTTTCAACTCCTTATTAAGCGAAACATTCCCTATTAAGTAGGGTTTCCACGTCCTATTCCAACTCCTACACAACATATATACGAAATCCAACAAATAACCATAATAACTCATTTCAATACACAAAGTGCAACTAAATACACATGATCTATACACACACATAAGTCCAATAACCCCTAAATTGCTACCAAAGCTAGGGTTTATATCTACGGTAAATTTCAATTAGAATCACTTAATTTGGATATGTGTGGAATTAATTATGTATTTTTAAGTAAAATTAGGTAAAACAAGAAAAACATAGTTGGTCGGTTAAGCAAGAAAATGTACAGGTGTGCCAGTCACCCTAAATAGCAGAATTAGCTTTGCCTCAAAACACAAGAGTTGTAGAGGATAATTTGAAGTTTTCAGAAAATTAAACCATGCTTAAATCAGGGCTCTACAACTCCCGATATGACAAAAATAATGGGACTGAAAAAAAGGTGTACAGAACTCGAAATGAGCAACCAAAATTAACTCAACTACAACCAATAAAAACATAATTAAATCTTACCAAATGGGACTTCAATGTATATGAAACCTCCCAAATCTTCCTAAGGCACAAGATTGCTAGCTAAAGCAAGATTAAAATCCCACCAAAATCCTCTCAAAACCTCTGTTCTTCTTCTTCCCCAATTCTCTACACTACCACCCACTAACACACACATTTAAATATACATATAAATAACTAGCCAATCAAAACTCTTCAAAAGCCCCTTAAGTCTTCTTTACTTTAATAAATAATCATTACCTAATATTATATTATAACATTACATATATATCTCTTAATTAACTATAACAATAATAATAATAAATAAATATATATATATATATATATATATATATATATATATATACACACACTCAAATATCATCACAAATATCCACTTAGCCCCTTAATAAAATAGTCCTAATATATAATACCCCCATAACTTTATATTGTTACAACTAACTCCAAACTTTAATTCCACATTGGTCCCTTTCTACAACCACATGCTCAAGTTTAACTTATACTAGGTCCTCTATCACATATGCTATACGTAAAACATACATCATACACACGTGTACTAAAGGGCAGCTATTACAAAAGATGTTAAAATTATAAATATAGATGCTTAAAGCTTGTGATTAATTGAGAATCATGTGTTGGTAAATGAGTTTGTGATGTGTGGCATGTTTATGAAGTGTTTTTAAGCTTGATTTGAGTTGTGTGTAGGTATGGAAAGGTTTGTAATATATTAGGATGGACAAAATATGGTTTTGGTGAAGTTTGGGCTACTAACGGGTTGCTCACGACCGTGAGGAAGCAACCGTGAGCACCCCAGCCTTGTTTGAATGGTAAATGGCTCCTTATTTGGCTACTCACGGTAGCAGGCTCCTCACGGCCGTGAGGGTTCAACCGTGAGAAGCCCAGCCTTCTCACTTGTTCCTTCTTCGCTTGGACTTGCTTATGCACTCGACTTAGTGCTAATGATGTTGGAACTTCATGGTGATGATCGATAGACATATTAGAGGATTGAAAGACTATTATATTACCTTGAGAACGTATCTTATATATTGATGTTATTTAAATTCTTCACTTATGAGTTTGCTATATGTGTACAACCGTATTAGTAATTGCTTACTAAGTTGTAAGCTCACCCCTTTGTGTTGAAATTTTTCAGGACTCGATCAGGCTAAGAGTGTGAAGCTTGCATTGGAGTCTTAGGTGGGCCAAAATGAGATTGTTGTAACTGACCTTCATCCTGCATATCATGTTGACATTTTGTTTAAATGATGTTGTGTAGAAAATTGTCATATGTTAATATGTGTGAAAGGCTAAGCAATGTATGTATATATATGAGTACACGTGAGGAAAGTTTTTCTTATGCCACGTGACTTGGTGGATTGTTGCCACGTGTATAGTTGGTGAATTTAGGTGTCACATTATATATTAAATTTTAAAAAGAATTAAACGTTAAATTTATATTTTTACATTAATTTTGAAAAAAGGTAAATTTTGTGAAAATAAAAAAATATAACTAGCGGTTTCAAAAAAATTCCGAAATAGAGCTGATATAATCCATAACTAATTGTTGAATTTTACTAAATGGATTTACCAACTGTTGGATGAGAAACCTCTATCAGCTACCTTAAAACAACTGAACCAAAACACCCTCTAACTGTTAAAGAGATTAACTATGCGTTTGGATCGGGGTTAAAGTAGGGTAAATATTACTCCTGTAATGTATTAACCCTATTTGGCAAACTCTAGAGTATTAAGATTAACAGTTAATTCTAGAAGTGTGCTAGCTTTCCGAGTTGACTAAACTGAAAATCAAACTAAACTAACCCGGTTCAATTTGAATTTTTAGCTTTTTCGAATTTTAACTGTTGAATCGAACCAAAATTTGGTTCGTTTCAGTTCAGTTTCATATCTGAAAATTTCAGTCAACCAAATTAACCGAAATTTATTTTTTATTTTTATATTTTTTAAAAAAGTATAATAATTTATTATAAAAATACTAAAATAATTAATATGTTTAAAAATTTAGGTAGGTTCGATTTTTATCATAAAAATTTTAGTTCGGTTTAATTTTTGAGTTGGTTTGGTTCTCAAAAATTTTGGTTCAGTTAATTTGATTCTATTAGAAAAACTTCCCAAAACTGACCGTACCGACTGAATGAACACCCCTAGCCCTCTTAACAGTTAATGTCCTTTAAATGTATTTTTATTAACCTAGTTGGAGGTAGGGTAAAGACTTTTTTTTATATATATATAAAAAAATAAAATTTTCATTTTCTTTCATTTTTATATGTATTTATAAACTACTCATCTTCTCAATTTTTTTATACATTAATAAAATAAAAATTCAATCTATAAAAATATATAAATTAATTTAACTTTTATGGTGATTTTATTATTTATATCTTTTATTTACAATTTTAATACTGTTATTTTTACTTATTTATATTTTTATTTGCAATTTTTTCATGCAATTCTTATAAGAATGTCAATAAATTAATCATATCAATACTGATTAAATAATATTTTCACTGCTTTGAATTTAGTATATGAAAAATTTTGGATATTATCTTCATGAAATTTTTTTAATATTTTTAATTATTTGATATTTAAAAAATTAGTTTTATTGTTTATGAAAATTTTAATAATAATTTATTTATTTATTTTTATTATTTTAAATGCTGCACATGTATTAATAGTTTTTTTAAATCAATTACAGAACTTATGCATTACTTTTTATTTACAAATAAGATTAACAATTTCACTATTGCACTTGTAATTATTACTTTATTAATTAATTACTCCATTAATTATTACACCTATAACTATTATATTTCAAGTCATTCTACAGTGCAAACGGTTGTATCTATACAACTGAAATCTAGACCATTAGATTAAAATTTAATTAATTATAACCATTGATATATTTTAAAAGTATTGATACACCAAAATAATCAATTGTTGTAATTAAATAAAAATTAATCTAACAGTTGTAATTTCATTTGTATAAATACAAACGTTTGCACCATAAAAAAAGCCTTACAGAATCTCATTTCTTTAACCTCAATCTAAAAGCACCAAATTAATACTTTAAAGTTTATTAAACAAAATTAAAGAAAATTAATGCATTAACACTTAACCTCCGTCCGAACCCACCCTTAACTTCCTTTCATGAAAATTCGTTTTATCGTGTTACCCGACCTCCTTCCCTTTTCCTTCCTTTCAACCCGGGCATTTTTATTTGGCCGAATGCTTAGTTTCACCCCTGAACTTTATCCCTTTTATCTATAATACCTCTCAACTTTCATTTTAACTGATATAACCTCTAAACTTTTATTTTGAGCCTATATCACTCCTAAAACACACAAAACAAGCGCGTGAGATGTACTTGAGGTGACTTGGAAAAATTAAGCTGAGTTGGAAACTTCTTTATGTGAAGCTGTAATTAAAATTACAGAAAGAGACAAAACTATCTCCCTAAAATTACAATAGCGCCGTTCACTTTTATTAACTATTAAAAATTGAAAAGATAATTCATTCTCTTCCATGCCATCAATATCCTTGTAGCTCTTTTGTCTCCCTTCTCCTTTTGCAATTTATTCTTCATTCTCTAATTTTTTTCGTTTTTTTACTTTTTTTTTTTCCTCTTTTGCCTTGTTTTTATGCCTCCACTCAATCAATCAATGTTTCTCTAAGCCCCTAAATCTTAATCGCCGCAACAACAATAAAATCAAAGAAACAAAACTAATTTTAAATTATTTTGTATTTTGTATTTTCTTCTTAAGTAGATTCACTGTTATTTGGAGATTGTGCGTGTGTTAGTTTATCGGCTAATTGAGTGAGTAATGGCATCAACATATGCGGTGAAGGTTGGAAAGCAGGAATGATAATGGTTAGAATGATGAGCTTGAAGATGGTATGGCAAGTAAGGGAGAGGAGTTGGGTATTTGATATTACTGGGAAATTAGGCGATTGTTGAGGAGTCAAAAATTTAGTCAATTTTGTTTCAATATCTAGTTGATTATTTTTCTAAAATTCTAAGCAAATGAGTTGAAATACTTTGCAATCTGAGTTGGAAACTTGAAATTGATGCTCGAAATTGATCTTGGTAATCTGTTTTTATTCTTTTTATCTATTAATTGTGTACTTGATATTGTATTTCTTTTTTCATATTTAATTATGAAAATAATTAGATTTTAAATTAATTTTATTTATTAGTCATGATTTTCAAAGCATGCAGTGGTTCTAATTTTAGAATTGTATAATTTTTTAAACAAAGCATTTGAAGATTGTTAAAGGTTGAAGATGGTATAATTAAAATAAAAGTTTAAAAATTTTATTCATTTTAGTCCCTCATTTTTATTTTTTTTATTTCATGAATTTTTTTAGCTTTTTTGTGTACACATCAGCATATATTTAGCATGTTACTTGCATTGAGGCGATTGAGTTACGCTTTGCTCCATCCTGGCACATCATATGTGAAATAGGATTAAAAAGTTTATATCTAACATCTAAGGGTGAGATAGGTATAAACTAAAACTTAAAAGGTGTAATAGGTGAAAGTGAAAGTTGAGAGGTGTCATAGACTAAAATGGTAAAAGTTCAGGGGTGAAACCAAGCTTTTGGCCATTTTTATTTTACACCATTAGCGTTTACGAAAGGGCACATGGGGATCAAATCAAACACTTCACTGTTCTGATCTGTTAACAGCAACAAAACTCCTCACCATTAATTTCTCACTCAACAAAATCACCATCTACTTCTCTTTTATCTCGTTCTAAACATTTTGTTTGGTCTACTGCAAAGTCAAAGAAAGCGAAAGGAAAAAAAAAAAAAAAAAAAACCTCCAATTTCATCAAAGTATCTTTTGCTGGGTATTTGTGAAATCCATGGAGGTTGAAATAACCATTTCCCTTCTATTAAAGAAACTGGATAATCTGACTGCTGATGTAAGAATTATCCCAGGATTAGGAAGCCAAATCACGGAGACTATCAAAAAGCTGAAAGAGTTGTTGGAGAATTCAGAGAAGAGTACAACTAGGCTTTTGGAGGACTCCAAGAAGAATAGATCTAACACGGACATACACCAGCTGTGCTTTATCGTCTGTTGTGCAGATGACATGGTTGACGATTACCTTGTTAGATCACTAAGAAGACAGAAGAAGAATTATTTGCTAAACATTTTCCCTTTTGCCTTGTTGGTTTCAGCATCGAGGCAGTTTTCTTTGAGCATAGAGATTAAGAAGTTTCTGACCAATAATGGTGAGAAATTTTCAAGAATTATAGAGGAATATCGAAATCAAGACGAGCAAAACAAGGATGGCAACCAGTCCTCAAACTCAAGCTCTGAAGGTCAAGGAGAAGAGCATCCCCAGCGCTGGAAAAGACTTGCTGCTTTTGTAGACGAATCAGATAACATTGTTGGTCTAGAAGATCAAAGGGAGGAGTTGCGTAGCTTAATCCTTAGCAGCCGCTGGATGCCTTGCAATATCATTTCAGTAGTTGGTGTTCAAGGCTCCGGGAAGACCACCCTGGTTAAATTCATATATAACAACGCACAATTTAAGAAGAATTTTGACTGTTGCGCCTGGGTTTCTGTTACTGAAGATATTGAAGAGAAAGATATCTTAATCGAAATGTTACGACAAGTTAGCGTGGTCAGTGGGGAAGAGACTTTGCTACCAGTAGAGGCATTGCAAGATAAGGTTAGTAATTTCTTAATGGGAAGGACATACCTAATAGTTTTGGATGACATTCAGTTGAACGGTGATGTTTGTCGCAAACTCAAAGGTGTGTTTCCTTATAAAGTATATGGTAGCAGCATTATTCTTATAACGCGTAATGATGAGACTGCGCGAAATCTTTATGAAGAGATCCATCTTTTCCAGATTCGGCCTATGAATTCAGAGGAGAGTTGGAAACTATTCTTGGGAAAGTTACGAACGGCAGAAGACGTGTCAAAACGTTATACACCCAAAGAGCTGGAAGAAAAAATTAATACTAAATGTGGTGGACTTCCTCTGTCAATAATTACTCTTGCTGGTCTGCTATCTACCAAACCTTTGCATGATTGGTCAAGATGGATTGAGAGTGATTCCAGTTCCTCTTCTATCTTGGCTATGAGCTACGAAGACCTACCATCCCCAGAAAAGCGTTGTCTTCTTTATTCAAGTTTATTCGGCAAATCATACGAAATCCCCGTACGGAGATTGTTTCAGTTATGGCTTGCGGAGGGATTGGCAGTACCAGCAGCTGGAAAGAGCAAGGACCCAGAAGTTTTGGTGAAGTCATACTTCGCAGATCTTGTCGAAAGAAACATGATTGTTGTAGAAAAACAGAGGTCGGACGGAAGCCCCAAAACGTGCCAGGTGCAGTCTTTTCTGTATGAACACATCTTTCCTACAGCTGCAGAAATGGGACTTTTGCATGTCCACTCCAAGACAAGTAATGATAAGAATAAACGGCAATTTAATGTCAGGAGAATTACAAAGCATTCCGACACAGGTTCAGATTTTGGCATTCAGAACCTACGGTCTTACATATCCTTCAATGCCCGCAAAGGAGATGCACCTGCAGAGGAAGTTGATGAGGTTCTGAAGAAGGTTACAAATAATAGAGGCTTCGGATTACTTACTGTGCTTGATTTGGAAAAGGTCTACAAACCAGTGCTGACTGAGACACTGGGTAAACTACTTCAGTTAAAGTACCTAGGTTTGAGATGGACATTTCTGGATTCAATCCCAGAGGCCGTCGGCAAACTACCTTGCCTGGAGACTTTAGATGTGAAGCACACAAATATACCGGCTTTGCCCATTTCGAACTGGGAGGGAGATAAGCTTCGGCATCTCTATCTGAATGAGATTCATTTTGATATGCGTAAGCGAAAGCAGCGTGCTGTGAAGGTTCTGCAGAACCTTGAGACCTTATGGGGGCTTATGATAGGCAAGAATCGGTCAGTGATCAGTTGGTTGCAGAAATTGACCAAGTTGAGAAAATTGGGCTTGACGTACATTCAATCATCAGCTGAGACGGAAATAATTGAATGGATTTCTGAACTGAAAGGCAAGCTGGAGTCACTGAGGTTGCGATCAATAGATGTGTTTAATGAACCTTCAGACCTCAATTTGAGGACAATGAAGGAGCACGCAAATCTCACTGAATTGGAATTGTTTGGAAAATTGCCCAATTTTGATATGCATCAACTTCCCCCAAAGCTCAGAATTCTCACCTTATCGAGGTCACGGTTAGATCAAGATCCAATGCCGATTTTAGGGAGTTTGCCTAACCTGAGCGTTCTCAGGCTTTTTGCTAGTTCCTGCCTGAGAAGAAACATCAACTGTCCTGACAAAGGATTTCCTGAACTCCGCGTTCTAAAACTCTGGATGCTGGAAGAACTGGAAGATTGGATTGTGGAGAAAGGATCCATGCTTAAACTCAGAGAGTTAGAGATTAGATGCTGCAAGAATCTGAAATGGCCTGCTGGATTGCAGCATCTGACTGCGTTAAAGGAATTGACTTTGACAAATATGCCTGGACCGTTTGTAGCAGATGTTAACAATAACATGAGCTCCACTTCCAATGTATCTATCAAAACAAGGGATTTTCCTTCTTTGCCAGTAAGTTTCATTTTTTTTCACTCATTTTTTTTTTCTCCAAGGCAAAACCAACTTTTGATTGCTAATAAATTTGGTTTGAAATTTTTATATGCAGAAATAAATCTCAGGCTGGCAACTGGTAGTTCCAGTCCTCTTGGCTCAGCTCATTCAAGGATCGTTGTTGAGTTGCTCATAAACTCTCATTGTTTCTTCCTCTATGTTGAGAATTATATGGGACTGTTTCTACCATGATGAAAATTGTGAGGGGGACTATTAGAATCTAGAGATTTTTTTTTTAGTATACTGTTGTATGGTGATTTCCACTAGTTTGTTTAATTAATATATTGAGCTAGTTGCCTTGTGCCAGTTTTATCTTTGTGATGTGTCTTAAATTGACAATTTTATGCTGCCTTTTGATACTCCATCTTTTCATTTAGGCAACTTCAAGTTTGAGTCCTCTCTATTCTTTAGAAAATTGAGGTTGGAAATCCCATAACTAGCTCTATAAATGAATCCAACTGTTTCTGAGCTATTTAGAGTTTAATTTGTTAAAAATTCATTCAAATTCATATATTGAAGTTCATTTAATAAATAAATTGAGTTCAAACTACATAAAATTTAACTCGTAAAACTTGTAAACAAATTTGAATAAAAGCTTGTGAACTAATTCTTAAATTTTAATTTATTAATAATTTGATATTAAATGTTTAATATATAAGTTTTTATTCATATATTATGTAAAAAATATTTCAAACTATATTATTAAAATAAAACCATAATGTTTATCATATATAATAATTTATTTAGTACATAATTTTTTAAAATTTTTAATTAATAATTTTAATTTATAATTTATTTTTTAAAAAAATATAAACTCATTTAAATTCATGAATAACTCTGCTAAAAAAACTGAACTAATTACATATTATTGGCCATTATTAACCAGGCCCCAAAAATTTGGGCCAAACTCAAACCGTGAATCGGCTCAATATCTAAGATAAGACCATATGAAAACACTACAACATATTCTCCACTCCAGCGAACAAGCACAAGTCATCAAGGTAAAATCATGTGTGTGAGACCTTTTTTTGTCAGTTAACCAGAAATACTTTATCAGCTCAAAACACATCCAGATAACAAGAGAAAACAAAATTACTAAAAAAAGAGCACCAACACTACTGCACACCAAACAAGCAAGAAAATAAAAAATTTAAACCCCAACAACTGCCACATCCTACTCAAAGGAACATTACAATGGGAGAATCGAAGAAGAATGCAGTCCTTAATAGCATCACTAGAAACCTGCTGCTACAGAAAATAGCCTTATTTGTCATCAAACCGATGTCTCACAATTTATATTGGATGATCACCTGCAATAAATAACAAAAATTTCCCATGCCAAAGCTTTTTCAGAATAGTGCTTAGCTACATTTCTGAGTGCCACCAACACATTACACATCTTCCAACAAATAACTGACAGTGATTCACCTTCCACAAGAAGCATTCCCCATTTGTAACCTTCTAAAAATAATGGCCAGCAATTTCTAGACCAGCTGCAGAGCAATTTAAAGAAAAAGTTAATATTTCATAATATAAGGCTACAAAAAAAAATAAAAAAATAAAATCAAGTGAAAGCTTATATAATACTGCAAAAAGCATAGAAAAATATCACGGCATTTTGGTTCATTTAACCAACACCAGAATGATGATCGATCAATGCAACTATGAGCAAGCATAGTTTACTAACAAAATAAACTTATTATTCGTAAATGACAGCTTATTCATGAATTGACAAACAAAGTGATAC
>CATIWO010338069.1:0-10512 GCA_949673435.1 Macaranga tanarius | reverse complement strand
TATGCATGTTTAGCTATGTAAGAGTGCATGTGATATGATCTATGGGCATGTTAATGATATGTGTTGATGCAAATGTTGCATGCAATGAAAAATTTTAAATTCCGCATTTTCATTGTCCACCCACAACACTTTCCTTTCAGCGTGTAGCGGCTAGATCACAACTAAGCAAATTAATTGACTTAGTTTAAACTAAATCATCTCTCTTTTGCTCCATAGGTTTGAGGTTTTCCTCCACAAGTCCTTTGACAGCCTCTTTGATCCTCTTAGCTCGTGACTTTGTAATTGGTCCTCCTTTATAATTCCAACGATTTGAATTTGATGTTGTGTCCCTATGTCTATATGCATCACTCTTGATTAATTGTCTTCACCCAATTAATTTCCAATCAAGCCAAACCTCCTTTTTTTTCTTTTCTTCTCTTCTTCTTCCTTCTTTAAATATTTCTTTTTTTATATCAATTTTTTTTGAATTTCTTATTACTATTACAAATCCACTCCTCCAAGCTTTTATTATTATTATTATTATTTATATATTGTTGATTTTAGCAACTCCCCTTCTCCAAGCTACACCATATGTTTATTAATAATTTATTTTTACTTTAGTTCTTAAAATGTTCACTCCTTCCTCTTTAGTCCTTTCTCAATTCTCTATAGTTTAATTAAATCTCATCCTCTTATCAATTTAGTCCTTAAATTGATCTATTATCCACCAATTTAAAATTAAATATTATTATTTAATCATATTGACTATTCACCTCAAGGTTACAGATGTTACATAATTCCATAAAAAAATTCATTTCATTTCCAAATGAATTTTAAATAGAATTTATTCACAAATGAATTTTAAATTTAGTTAAACCAAACACATTTTATCAATAAAAATTGATTTACTACTAAGTAATTCCATAAAAATAAAAGTTGGAATTGAAAATAAAATTTACAAAATTTTCATTTCAACCAAACACACTCATTTAGATTTGTAAATGAACTCTATAAATTTTTCTAAAATGTATTTGAACCAAACACACACTTCATATCAAATAAATTAGGAGATTTCATTTTCATCATCTCATCTTCCTCTAGAATATAAATTCAATAGGGTCAAATTTTAGGGAACAAAATACACTATAGTCTTTTTAGTGTTTTTATCTAGTTCACTAGGGCATTAGCCTATGTATGCTGCACTCTGATTAGCAAAGTTATACTTCTTCATTCTTAGACATTAATTCACTATTAACTCATTAAGTATCCTCAACTCTAATCCACAATTATTATGAATATTCAAAAGTTAGCTTTCACAAAATTTTATTGAGTTATTTAAACTTTGTTCCCCTTTATTTTGAGAAAGGAAATGACCTTTATTAATAAAAGTTATGGTCAGACTGATTTCTCCTAACTCAATTCATCGATGAAAAACTAAAGCTCACTAAAGAGTAGGCTAATCTATTAGATGTTCTTTTAACATGTTAGAGAGAACATGAGTGTAGAATAAATGTGCTAGTTTTTATATCCTTTATTAGTTGTCCCATGTAGGAAATGCCATCTTCTCACCTATTCCAACACAAACACTAAGTGCAAGCTATGAGCTTCCACAATTATATGATGAAAGTTATGATTAATGGAAATTTCCAAACTTATTTTGCAAGTTTATGCTTCCATAATGTCTACTGAGAAAATTTCAAGCAGAAACACTACCCCTAAAAGTCTGACATTATCAGTACTATCTTTGAATATAATTCCATGTCCAATCCTAAAGTTATCCACAACTAAGGCATTGATATTCATTTTAAGAAAATTTAAGGGTGGTGGATTCTAGCTACTATTAACTTGGTGAGTCACAATTCATTAAGAAGTCATTTGAATTTAGTGGCATTCATTTAGCATGTTGGTCGCCATCTGAAAACATGACCAGTGATCAATCTTATAGCTATTAAAGACCAGTTTATTAATGATGTACCCTAGGGCAATTATTTTGAGGCCATATTATGACTTTGTCTATTTTACATTATAATAAAGAGACATTTTTATCATATTGACTCTATTGAATTTTATGAATGTTTAACTTTGTATACGATCATCAAATGTGTGACTTGACAGTAAAACTCTTAAATGGTACATGAGTTACATTCTAAATCATCCCTAGTCAGTTATTATTATGGGAAAATAATGAATGAAGACTAGTATGAGGTAGACTGATGATCATGTTTTACTTATCATGTATACGAGATATAAAGTCAAGTCATAGGTACATAAGATGTACTAGATTGACCCACAATGAGAATACCACATGGGTAGTTGTCATAAGTTATTCTCATCATAATGATGTTATTGTATTCCTCTAACCTGATATCATCATAGAGTCCTACATGATGAGTTTTATATTTTGATATACTTTAATGTTATCTTTAATAGGATGATATGATAGATTGTGGTTGGACACAAAATGAATTATGTGAGGAGTATGTGTGATCAAAAAGGAATTTTTCCCTCACTAATCATAAGGAGAATATCTATGAGGCCCTTGATAAATTAGACTGGATATAAATGCATGGTCATGCTTGAAATTAGTTGATAAGGAGTTATCAATTTCAGTCTAATTGAGATTAAGAAATAATTAATTAAATTATTAAGGATGACATTGACCATGCCTTATGTTCAATCAAAGATATCATATGACAAAAGGACTGTAACATAGTTATTAGATAGGTTGTATCAGATTATTGACTTTCAAATGACTTGGGTAGTCATAACGTCTTGCTAGAGGCCACTTATTACTTATGGGCTACCAATGGGATTAGAAGCCCATTGCCAATGTTGTGTGAATCTACACGGTCACACACTTAGAACAGACCCAAAACGGATATTGGGCTTATCAGCCCAATTAGTTAGTTATCTCTCTTATGTGTAAATAGTTAAAATTTATTTATGGTAATAGTTACCATAATTAAATTTAAAAGTAAAATATATTAATATATATATCTAAAATAGCTTTAGGATATATATATATATATATATATATATATATAGAAACATAGATAATGATAAAACCAAAAAGGGAGAGTTTTGGTACTTGTGAAAGACTAAATCCTAGGTGATATATATAGATATATCATGTAGGGGTTAGGGCTGAGCACAGGATGGAGAAAAAACCGAATCGAACCGAAATTCCAAACCGATAGACAAAAAAACCATACCGAACCGATTAATTTTAACCCCAAACCGAATGAAACTGGACCGTTTTACTAATTTGGTACGGTACTGGAGATTTATTAAAAACCGCACCGGAACCGAACCGAAACGAAAACCGAATATAGTACTGGATATTATATGAATAAATAATATATAGATATTAATATTTATTATTGAACTTAATTTTATAGTTTTCATATATATATATAACAAAATTAAAAAATTATTAATTTCATTATTATTACTATTATAACAAATATTTAAATTACTTAAAATAAAATATTATTCACAACTAATTCACTATTAAAATAAAAAATAAATTATTAAATATAATAAAAATTTATATATTTATAATGGAATTATATATTTTTAATAATAGTATTGTTAATAGAAATACACTAATAGTATTATTATTTATTAATGAATGTTATAATGTAAATTCATATTCACAATTAGTATGAATTGAATGAGTATGCAATTCATACTTTTAATGTATATTAGTATGAAAAGTATGAATTGCATAATTATGTAAAGTTATAATGTATATTTAGTATGAATTACATAAATTACATACTTTTAATGTATATTAATGTATATAAGTAAATATAATTTAAAAACTATTAATTACAATATAAAGTTATATATTTTTAGGTATAATATAAAATAATATTAACATGAAAAATTAATGTCAAGTAGTAGTAGTATACAATACTACTATTGAGTTTAATGTCAAGTAATGAAAGTATTAAAGTTAAATAATTTAGTATGCATTAATATCAATATTAAGAACTTACATAAATTTGGTGTAATCTAGATAATTTAATATCATCAAAATACAATAAAACTATATGTACATAGTTTTTGTAATTAGTAGATATAATACTACTATTAAGTTTAAATATATATGTATACATTTACATTATTATTAATAACAATTATAATTTATATTAATTATATATTGTGTACTACTAATCTAATATTAAGTAAATAAAAAAATTTAAATTACAAAGTATACTTTAATGTTAAGTAATATCATTGCAAAATTACATAATTTCATATTAAAACTACGTAGTTTTAACATATAACATAAATAATTAAGTATAAGATTACTTAATAAGAAATAGTAAGTATCAATTAACTACGAAGATTACCATAAAATGACTAATTATTGAGTATCAATTATAGATAAAATACTTAGTGAATGATTTTTGAAAACTAATACTTGTATTAACATATAATACTAAGTATCAATTAAATACTAAGTTATAAATAATTTCAAACCTATGTAGTTTAATCTAAAAACTACGGAATTTTATATATAATCTTATTATATAATTAACTCATTTAACCTAATTGGTATAAATTAATTTTTTTATTAAGTTTAATTATAAGATTAATTAAATATGTATAATATTAGTTTAATATTATGTATTAATTAAATAAAATTAAAATTACTAAGTATAATAGAAATTACATATTCATAATATATGATTATATAGTTTTGATGTAAGTAGTATTAATATCAAATACAACTTTAAATGAATATTATATAATACAATTAAAGTTAGTAACTTTAGTCAAAATTTTATATATATAATGAAATTATTAATTTCTATTATCAAAATTATATATTAACAATAAAAATTATTTATTATTAAATAAATATAATTTAAATGATTAAAACTTAAAAGTTAAAACTATGTAGTTAGACAAAACTACGTAGTTTTGATACTATATACTTTACAAGTTACAACAAATTATGTGTAGCAAATAGCAGCCCACATTCAGACCTTCCTCTCTTCTTTCATTTTTTTTTTCTTTCATCTTCAAACCCTAATCAACTTCAGCAGCCGCCACTTCACTGTCTTCCAATTCAATCATCAAAACTGTCTTCCAAAAAAATAAAAAAAAATTCTTTAAATAGAAAACCTTAAACAGAATCCTAACACAAATAAGAAATTAAAAAAATCTAAAAATAAAAAATAAAAACACATTTTTTGAGGCCTAAACGATGGAATTTGGCCGAAAAATAATGGACATCATAAGCAATGCTATGAGTTTTGATCCTTGGCCCGTTTCTAATGAAATTGGGCTCTGAATTCGCAAAAATCCGAAACTCCAAAGTTGTCCAAAATTACAAAAATGCCACTACCGTAATTTTTCATATTTCTCCATAAAAACACATGCTTGGTCATCCGCATCACTCCTCCTCATCGTCCTTTCTCTTCTCCATGATCTTCGTGTCACTGAGTGTGTGTGAGAGAGAGACTCTCTCTCGTCTGGATTTTTCTTTTGGTTTTGGTTATCTTGAGACACAGTGGATTTCGTCTTCAAAGCGCTTGTCTCCCAATAGATGTAGATACTATATGCATGAATCTTCGTCTCTGCTCTTTTAAGCTTCATCTCGAGACACAGTGGAATTGCTCGATCTGCAATTTCTTCAAATTTTTTCCAAGGTATTCTTCTATATATACTCTGCTTTTGGCAAGCCGTACGTCTGGTCATTTGTGCATAATCAATAAGCCTTTGATTTTACAAATGTATTCGTGTGTTTCATGTGTACTAATCTATCAGTTGACCATCAAAGTTCACCTGAGTTGGCTATAGAGCTTGTGGTAGAGCTTGGGCTTGAACATGAAGCTGAAATATGAGGCATCTCTAGATGTCCAGTGTGAATGAATTCTTCAGCTCTGTTGAAGAGAGCATATTGAATATGCTCCTCCACATGACTATTTATAAAAAGCTCTTTCTCTTCTGAATTCATACGTTTATTCCTAACTTTATTTCTTGCATTGTAGATTTGACCTTGTGAAAAGTGGCAAGGCATATGCTAATTGCTAACTGTTAGATTCTTCTGCCCTGATATATTTGTAATTTTTCATCAATTTGTCTCCTCATTTTGTAAATTGATTATTTCAGAACTTACTAAAAATAAGTTTTATCAATATTTTTATATTATTTTAAATATTTAATTGGTTATGTATAAGTTAAATGAAACTGTCTAAATATGAAAAACTTTTACAATTAATATTTTTGACAAATTAAAATTTTAAAATAATTAATTTATAAATTAAAAAATAAACTAATAAAATATGTCGAGTTTAAAAGCAGCATGCATTATGCCCATTCTCTTCCATTATTATCCTCCATCATTAAGTAGCAAAACATGGGCAATATTGTACACTACACGCTATTACCTTATACTTCGATTATTTGTTAAATTTTGTGGTTATTTAACTAAAAAAAATATTTATGTAACATCTTAGTTCAAGTTTATTAATTTATCTATTAGTTAGCATTATTTATTGTTTTTTTAAATAGGTTATAAAATAATTTTTTTATTATTTTATTTATTGATAATAAATGTATATTTAATTAATAATATAAATTCTCGAACCGTACCGTTCCATACCGACCCGTTCTGAAAGACCGAATCTTTGTACCAAACTATATCGAAAAACTGGTATGGCATGGTATCCCCGTACCGAAAAATAGTACTGATACTGGAGATTTTATTTTTTAAATCCCCAAAATATAGTACGGTACTGGAGATTTTTTTTTTCCGGATTTTCCCGAACCATGCTCACCCTTATACTCTTTCTTTTTCTCCCTTCATCTTTTATAGAATCCTATTTTTTGGCCGACTTTATGACCATCGTTAGTGGTTTTCTTGATCTTTGACAATAGTTGATCTTTATTTTTCTATTTCCTTTTCTATTTGTTGGTATAAATAATTTTTACATCTTTGAATGTTACCTATTTCTCTTACGACGGGTTAATGATGCCACATCAATATTTTTATATTTAACATTGATTGATAGATAACATTTGTTAACAATTATTCAAATAAAAATATTTATGTTAAAATAAAAAATTTAGAATAAATATGGAACGAATTTGATCTTTTCCATGAATAGGCCTTCTTATTATACAAGAACACCAGCAATGCCAAGTAAAAGCGATGCAAATCTAGAAAATCCAGAACAAAAAGAAAATAACTGTTAAAAGAACTATGATTTTTATTTCATAGAAAAGGCATACTATATAAGAAGAAATAAAAAAGCCCAAAGAATCCATAAAAAAAAAAAATCCAAAGAATAGTATAAAAAAGCCCAAAGAATCCATAAAAAAAATCCAAAGAATAGTCGTAAATATGAGAAACAAATTTAAGAAAAGGAAAAAATGGTGCTAGCTATTTATGGACTCTCGATTCTTTATGCTTTGACGAAAGGCAGACAAACAATCTTGATCTTCCATTTTTTTTAAAAGCTATCTATTGTAGTGCTGTAACATTACAGCAATGAATAATAATATATGAGCAAGGATGAGAAGCAAGGCCATCAAAATGAGGAAGACACCTAATCTCCACCATTTACTTTCCAATATTTGAACAAAGCCTTCTTTGCAAGAGTTGCAGTCATAACATAACATGGTTCTGCTATTATTCCATGTCTCGCAGTCCCTATTATATATTTCTCCCTTTTCTCCTATGTACCCTTCATCACCTTTCGTCCAATATGTTGCATTTACATACTCCATTTGACATGAATCTGGCGGCTTGCAGCATCCAGACTTCATCCAAAACAGAACAAAACAAAACAAAACATTATAGATTACAATAAGAAAACAAATCACGTTATTGATACCCAGATTGTCTTTAGAACTGTAAGGTCTTGAAGTCAATTAATGATAAAAAAAAAAAATACGAGAAACAAGGAATTTAAATATATCCTTACAAAGTGATTATAATTAGTTTATTAACATAAATTTATGCAAAAGCGCTTTATATATATATATATATAATTCTTGAAGAAAGACTGCAAGAAAATAAGCAAAGGAAGAAATCAACTACCTCAATAGATGATAATTTCTTTGTACTAAAATCAAATGCTTTGACACCGAGCGATCTGTATGCCAAATCATCACAAAGTCCTTTACTATAGATGCAAGATTTGATATTTGTCCAATGGTTTTCATCACGAACTTTTTCTTTAAACCACATTGGTGTAGCCATTATTCTTCTGCTCTCCATTGTATAAGCTCCCACAAGTGCAAGACCCACTGTAAGTATAACAATCAAAGGCACCATAACTACAAAAAGACCTGGTACTGGGAATTTACTGCTTAAAAAGACAGCAGCATTGCTGGTCAGGAAGACAAAAAACAAGCCAACTCCTAGCCCAATTTGTAGCTTTGGCAAGGTCAAAAGCTTCTCGCAGTCATAATCTTTCATGTAAAGTAGCCAGACAACTGAAGCGAGGACCGGAAGTGAAAGAATGAAGGTTATTATTGATATTAACCCAGCAATGTTTTTCACTTGGATTGGTTTATCTTTCATCTTTATTTCTGAAACTTCTTTTTGGGGTTTGGTTTCTTCTTCGGTTACGACTTCGATGGCATTAGGGTTAGGGTTAGGGTTAGTGGTGTCTTCCATGTTAATGAAATGATTGTGAGCTTAGAAGAAATGGGGTGATGGATTAATCAAAGAAAAAAGAGAGTGAGTAATTATAGTGTTAAGTTATGTAATTAGTGTTAGCTTGGTCAAATTCTGTTTAATTGAAATTAGGAATGAGTGTAAAGAAAAAGTATAAAGATTCAGATGTAAAAGAGCATGAGAGTCAATGCCGTTTTGAGAGATACCAGGAAGAACAAGCAATGGATTTTGATATTGAGTGACGGATAAAATTCTAACTAATTCACTTTACTTTTAAGACATGTTATTTATTTGTTTTTATTACTCTTAAATTGTTATTTTAAGGCATGTTAGTGCTGAAAGTACAAAGTTTAATGTCCTTCGGTAACTTTTTTTCAATTTTTTTAAATTTTGACAAATATTATATCTGGATTTAGCTAAACTTTTTTATAATTTTAGCTTAAATAACTATTTGATTAAAATTAAATATAAATTACATCTATAACACATCAAATATATTCGTTTATATATATAAATTGCTAGATTTATAAAAATTAATTGGCATAAAAACTCAAATGTTTATGATTTTTGATAATTTTTTTAAAATTTTCTTTAATTTTGATAAAAATATCGTAATTAGTAAAATTTTGACAAGTTTCATACAAATAACCATTTGGTTAATAAATAGTTTCTATTTTTATAAATTTAAAAATTACAAATATTTTTCATATAAAATGTAAAATTTTTTATAAACAAGTGTATATCACTCTAAATAATTTAAATTATTTTAAGTTGCTTAATTATTATTTATTCTTAAAATGCATTATATATATATAGAGTTTGCAAATAAAGTATCTTCAAAATACTCAGACATACACACATAATTATGTTTTTTTTTTTTTTTTTTTTTTGTCTAAACCACTGGTATTCAGAATCCATTGAACTCTGACTAATTCAGTTCGACCCAAGTAGAATCAGAAGGGTGGCAAAGGTCTCTGTGGACACATGGTCTGACCCGGCCCACGAGGTAAAAGCCCGATGATGAAAGCCCAACAAGATGGGTCCAACAGTGTAAGGTTTAAAAGGACCAGTCATTTCCAAACAAAGCCCAACCCATAGCCTATCTCAATTTAAAACCCTAATAAATAAAGGATAAATTAGTGACAAATTGGATGGAGGGTAAAAAGGAGATTTATAATAAAACCCTAAGAGATAAACCTCTATAAAAAGGAAGAGAAAGAAACCCTAAGGGAGGGAGGTTTCTGGAGAAAAAATCACGTAAAAAAAAGGGCATAGAGAAAAAAAATCTCCTAGGAAAGAATCAGAAAAAAAAAAAAAAAAAAAGGGAGGAACCAAAAAGGGAGATACGCAGAGAAAAGAAAAAATTTGATAAAAGGGCTTGGATTCAATCTTATACTGTGGGACTCACCATTGCATCTACCAAATGAGCTTCTGAGGGCCAATTATTTTCTAACAACGGTAACTTTCTTTTTTTTTTCTTTTTTTTTCAATTTATTTTTTTTATGTCTGATTCTTTTCAATTTCTTTTGAATTGAATGAATTGTTTTGATTTAAAATGATTGTGTGTTATTGATTTCAATTCATTTACTTGTTCAAATTAGGTTAATTGCTTGTTTATTGTTTATAAAAATTTGATTTTGTTTTTAATCTAATTTGCTATGTGTTATGAATTGTAATTTTTATTGTTATTGTTATTATTATTTTGTTTCTATTTTTTTTGTTTTTATTGTTATTTAAAAAAAATTATAATTTTTTGTATTTGATGGTAACAGTGCCATATGCATTGTTGCCCCCGTTTGTTGTTTACAAATTGATTTTTTTTTTTTTGAAACGACAACAGTGCCATGCATGCACTGTTGCCGTTTACTTAAGTTTTTTTTATTTCCTTTTAC